>CAUYRT010011478.1:0-169251 GCA_963574885.1 Lepilemur ruficaudatus
AGATCCTGTCTCGACAAAAAAATAGAAAAATCAGCTGGGTGTGGTGGCGTGCAGCTGTAGTTCCAGCTACTTGGGAGGCTGAAGCAGGAGGATCGCTTGAGCCCAGGAGTTTGAGGTTGCTGTGAGCTAGGCTGATGCCACAACACTCTAGACCGGGCAACAGAGTGAGACTCTGTCTCAAAAAAATATATATATATATATATGTATATATATGTGGATATGAGTTAGTAACAAATCATAAAGAAAAAAGTAAAGCAGGTAAGAGCGATAGGCAGCATGCATGTATGTGGGCATGTGCAAGTGAATGTGTGTGTGTGTATAATTTCAAATAAGGTGGTCGGGAAAGGCCTCTCTATAGGTGACATTTGAGCAGTGGGAGAGAGCAGGTGCAAAGGTCCTGAGATGGGGTGTTAAGGAGGCCTGCCGTGGCTGGGACACGAAGGAGGAGGCAGAGCACAGCATGGAATAGGCTGAGAGGTAGTGGGGGGCAGATCACACATGGCTTTGTGGCTCATGTTGAGGACTTTGTTCTTTACCCCAAGTCAGGTGAGGAGCAGGACAGGACTTTGAGCCAAAGAGTGACATATTCTGACTTAGGTTTTCATACAAACGTCTCAGCTGACCTGAAGCCTGACCCTGAACTTGACCATTTAGATAAGGAGGACTGTCGAACTGGACAGTAACTCACATGTTACTGGCTGCCCCCTGCTTCCAGTCTAGACCTGCCCCAAAACTGTCAGAGCCCTTGGGTCCACGGTTTTGTGGATGGGTGGCCAGAGAAGGGGAGTCTGGTGGTGTTTTCACTTCCCAGCCCAGAGCATCAGCCCTTGGTTGGCTTAGTAAAGTTTTTGAAAAGCAAATGAACCTAGTTTGATTAGATTCCGTGAACATGAGAGATGGCACCAGAACTGGCATGTCAAAAAGAGAGGTTGAGCTGGTACGGTGACTCATGCCTGTAATCTCAGCATTCTGGGAGGCTGAGGCAGGTGGATTGCTTGAGGACAGGAGTTCAAGACCAACATGGGCAATCTAGGGAGACCCTGTCTCTACAAAAACTAAAATAAAATAATTAGCCAAGCATGTAGCCTGTAGTCCCAGCTACTTGGGAGGCTGAGGCAGGAGGATTGCTTGAGCCCAGGAATTCAAGGTTACAGTGAGCTATGATCGGACCACTGCACTCCAGCCTGGGTGACAAAGCAAGAGCCTGTCATTAAAAAAAAAAAAAAATACAGAGGTTGGGAGGGCAGATCAGGGAGAGGGAGTGCCGTGAATAAGACAGAAGGGTATGAACATGTGTGGGAGGAAACAGTCTCCATCTCAGACTCAGGTGGGAAGTTAATCAAATTTTCTTTATTTCCTAAAACAGCTTAAATTCTCTTTTGACTCTCATTGAAGGGGGGTGAAAGCTTAACCTTGGTCACTTTGGCGGACCCCCCTCACTTACTCTGGAACTACTTTAATTCTTGGGGGCTTGTGGAGAGCTGAGATGGGGTGGAGACATTTGCCTTTGACATTGTCTGACCTTGATGGCCTGTTCTAGTCCATGGCCAGCCCTGCAGCCTGGGGCTCCCCTGCTCCTTTCTCCCCAGTCCGTGGGGTACACGTGGACCTCCGACAACCACATGCTGCAGAGGATAGGGGGGCCCTCCCTGACAGGGACGCTAGGCCACCCAACAGACCTGGACCTCAGTTTTTCCTGTATTGATGGGGTGACTGGTATGTGCTGTGGGGTGAATGGGGGGAGAAAATGAGATGGGAAGGGAGGCTCCCAGGACAGCAAGGGGTGTCAGAGCTGAGTGTGGCCGGGCACCTTGACTCTCACGCCGAGGCATTAGTCCCGGCTGTGGTTTGAGAAGCTGTGTCCCCAGTACGCTGTGGCCCAGTCAGAGACGCCCTGGGCAGGGGTAGGGACGGGGGAGGGGAAGGGGGTGCTGGACCAGGTGTGAGAAATTCCCCCACGTGCCCACTTGGTGCCCCCGTGTTCTCAAGGCACTGACTGCTGTCAGGAGTGCGTGCGCGCGCGCGTGTGTGCGCGCATGCGTGCGTGTGTGCGTGCGCACGCTCGGGGAGTGTTTGCAGGTGTCCTGGTCAAGGGAGCCTCTGATGGAGCAGGAGGACCCTGAGCTCTCTGAGCAGGCATTCTAGAGGCTCACGGCCGCTGCCCTGCTGTGCAAAGACTCTAAAGAGCCAGGATTTATGTCCCCTCCCACGCCTCTGGCTGGGGAGGGCAGCTCATTTTTCACGGTGCCGCGTGACTTTCCAGACTGTATTTTCAGCACAGTTTGACGTCAGGCTCTCGCTCTGTCCCAAGGCATGAGCTTTGTACATTTCCAGGCTGCCAGGCCGGAGCCTCCCAGCCCTCTGGGGCTCTCGTGCTGTCCCTACTGCCAGCCCCAGGAGCTCCCTCGGTGGCAAGGGGGCGGGAGATCCCTGGGAGGGCTGGTGGACGTGTGAAGCAGGAGGGGCATCCAGGTGAGCTGGTCTCCTGCTGGGACACGTGCATGTGATGGGAGTTGGCAGTCAGGGTATTGGGAGGGGGGTCCAGACCACAGAATGGGGGTGGGACATGGGAGGCAGGAGGCCAAGATGCAAGATGGACACGTTTGTCTTGAGGCTGCTTCTGTGTCCCAGAGCCTAAAAAGAAAGGGGAGAGAAGATGAGGAAATGGGGTCGGGGAAGAGAAAGATGGAAGAGGATGGAAGGGGCGAGGGTGTGGCGGCAGAGGCGGAAGAAAGGAATAGTAACTCGATCACAATCACCTCAGCAGGGTGCATCCGCTTTCCCATTTGTTTACCTCACTTAATCCTCAAAACGACTTTGCTGTGGATATTGTTCTCTTTTTACAGATGGAGAAAAAAGGTTGCAGAGAAACTGCACTTGGCTCACGGTGCCTGCGACTCAGCCCAGCCTTGCCCTGGGCTTTTATTTCCGAGTTGAAGGGGCAAATCTCCTCTCAGAGCCGAGCACTAGGCACGCCTGGACTGCATCAACAGTGGCCCTCAAATACCGACCCTGGCTTGTGTCTTGGGTGTCTCCATCCTCATCCCCCGGTGAACTAGGGCTCCATCTGTGCCACGCATCCCACATACAGTCAGAGACTTCAGTTCCAGTTTCTGCCCTGATACTCACTTTCTGTGTGTCTCCGGGACCGTCATTAACCTCTCTGGGCCTCAGGCGCCTCCCTGCTTGGTGCTGATTCGTTGAGCATGTCCTGGACTGTGCACATCTTCTCCGCAGCACCCCCCCCACTGTGGCCCAGGCCCCATGCTGCTCCTCATCCCAAATGCTGTTTCTGGTTAACTTTGCCCCAGCTGTCCCAGACCGGGACTTTCTGAGCCATTTTTCAGACCTCCCTCGCTCTTACCCAATCTAGGCCACCACTGCGCCCTGTTGAGTGCGCCTCCTAAATACCTTGAGTGAAACCCATGGCAGCCACTGCCCTCAGCCCTGGTGAGCGTGGTGGCCACCTGACTGGACTCTTGCTTCACCTCACCCCTGCCAGCTCAGCCCCTGGTTTTAAAAAGTATTTCCCACTCACCCGGGGAGTGAGTCCAGTAGCTACCCCAGCAGGCAGGGGGGGATTAGGCGGGATAGTGGATGAAAGCACCGCGCACTGTGCCTGGTAAGAGGTAGCTGCTGAAGGAGGCCTAGTCCTTTTGCTTATCAGCCCCTCTGCCTGTGTTGAGAAGTATCAAGCGACCTGAAAATGTGCGTGTCACTGCAACACAGCCGGATTCCTGCACCCCCTTCTTACTTCTCTACCACTCCCCCGCCAGGGGCTGGGGCTTTAAAACTGCTTCTGCCACCCAGTTCCCACTGCGTGGCCTGAGTTCAGGCTCTCATGGCCCCCAGGGGTGGCAGTATGACAAAGTGGTTCAGCACATGGGCTTTGGATTCCAGCCCCAGCTCTGCCACTAACTAGCTGTGTAACCTGGGGCGTGTTACTTAGTCTCCTAACCTGTAAAATGGGGATGATACCAGATACTGCACTTCATAGGCTTGTGATGAGAATTAAATGAATTTATACATCTAAAGTATTTAGAACAGTGCCTGGCCAAAAAACATTTCAACAGATAGTAGCTTTTGTAATTATTGCCTGGAGTATAATAACAACCTCCCAAGTGCTCTTCCTGCTTCCAGCTTTGTCCCTTCCAAAACATTCTGTGCTCAGTGTCCAGGGGACATTCTCTGTCACTCCCATGCAGGATGGCCAGTGCAAATGCAAATTGAACTGGATGTCTGGGACTCTGACTTGCTAAATCTGGCACTTCCACTCCCAAGCTTAAAATTCTCCCCTGGTTCTCCATTACCTTTAAAATAAAATCCAAGCTTTCTAGCGTGACATTCAAGCTCTTCGTGATTCAAACCCCTGCCCTCACCATTTAATCTCTAGCCTCCCTATTTCTCATCACTCCCAACCCTCTCAGCTTATGCTCCAGCCACCTCCAGCTGCCATCTTTGAATCCCAGAGAATGAATCTTGGCATTTTGGAGACAGACAGACCATTTGCCACATTTTAAGAGAAGGAAGTTGGGGCCCAGAGAGGTTAAGGGCCTGCCCAAAGCCACACAGTAGCTTCACCTAGTAGGTGAAGCCTACAGGATTCCTTCCAGGACCACATACCTTAATTCTGAAACACTGAAAGCCACACTCAGGCCACAGGAAGACCCTCTTGCCACAACAAACATATTAATAGCTTCAAAATCCCTGCCTCCGGAGCACCAGCCATATGCTTCTCATTTAGGGTTTGGGGACTAGAGGGAGGCTGGAACTGCCAGCCCCAGTTCTAGCGGCTGGCCTTGGCAAGAGGTGATGCCTAGGGGGTTTTGAAGGGACAGGAGAGATGACCTGGAAGTGTTCAGGGCTCAGGAAAGGACACACCTAGAGTATAGCGGAAGTGCTTCTGAGACTTGGGGCTGGGAAAGCAAGATCCTATTTGCAGATCCGTACTTGGGGCTTGGCCTGGAATGGAAATTTATTTCCTTCACTCCGGGCAGCTGAGAATGAGGATATGTTAGGCTGGGGATTCTGAAATAAGCAGAATAATCCTGACTGGCCCAGCCGCCCCATGGTGACCTCAGAGACAAGCCCCGCGCAGAGGCTATCATGATGGGAGTTGGGGACACCTTTCCCCCCAGGCAGCTGAGGCAGGTCTCCCCCCTCTGCAGCCAACCCCAGCAGCAAATATGAAGTGGAGCAGCCTCCCAGCCAGATCCCTGGGAGGCTCTGGCTCCGTTACAGCCACTCGATGAAAATATCTCTGCTCAGTGCTGAGAACTTGGTCTTAGTAATTGACTTGTATAATGTCCAAAGACTGTGCATATAACTGGCTCAAAGTGATGCATCATCTTTAGCAAAAAGATTTATCACGGAATCTGCGGCAGCCTCCCATTTGTCTGGAGCAGAAATAGGAATGACTTTCCTTGCCAGGACTCATCCTTTGTCTTCAAAGCAAATTCCTCCATGGTTGGACGCTTCCTGGGCCCAGGCTGGGGCCTGTGGCCAACTTCCTGGCCAAGGTCCCAGAGTCCTAGCATCTCCATCTCCAGAACCTCAGCCACAGGCAGCAGGGAGCAAGCGGGAAAGTGGAGCATGGGGTTTGGGAGCCTTGAGTTTTAGGACTGACTTTGCTACCAACTGGCTTGTGACCTTGGGCAAGTCACTTAACACCTTCAGGCTTTTCCTTCTCCATCTGTAAGATGGAATTTGTGATTCCTGCTTGAACTATCCCGCAGGAGAAACGGACATGAAGTCGCCCACCACCTACTTTGTAGAGAGGCCCCGTGGAATCTTTAAAGCCTGGGCTCTGGGATCATGACGGATCCAGGGTCAAATCACAGCCCTGCTGTTTGGTTATGTCACATTGGGCAAATTTCTTAACCTCTTTAAGCTTTGATTTTGTAAAATGGGGACACTAACAGTATCTTCTTTGTAGTGTTGTTGTGAGGAATAAAATGAAACGATGCATAAGGAGCCCTTAGAATGGTGCTGGTATGAGTAGAGCTTTCCTCGTGTGCCCAGCTACCTGGGAGCAAATGGGAAACGTGAGTGGGCATGTTCGTTATCATAAGACAGGCCCAGCACTACATGTCATATCCTTTAAATGAAGCCCCCTCAACAGCTCTAGATGAGGAAACTGAGATTTGGAGAAGTTAATGACTCACACAAGGTCATTCAGCCCGTCAGTGCAAAGGCAAGCTTTCAGCCATCTCTAGCTGACTGCAGGGTCTGTGTCTCGGCCACACCACACCGGCTTGCAGCACGGCTGGAAAGGGCCGAGACGGTGAGGTCAGGATGCAGAACTGCGACGTGCAGTGTGTAGCTGTGGAGCCAGGAGACGTGGGCTTAGCTCCCACCTTTGCCACCTTTGAGCTGTGTGAGCACGGACAAGTCGCTCACCCTCTCTCAGTCTCGTGTATGCTAGGTTCTGGGTGCTGTAGATGGCGTTCTGTACGACAGTTCTCACTGCTGCCACTGTTCAAGGCAGGGTGTGCTTTGGCCACTAAGAGGTGCTGGCAGAGTTGGCCAGAGGGACATCACTGTGGGCTGGAGGTGATCAGACAAGACAGGGCGGAGTGACATTTAAATGGGCTTTGAAGGAGAAAGGCTTCGGATGAGTGGAGCCAAGCAGGAGAATCTTCTAGGCAGAAGGGATGGTGCACAGGAGGAATTCCAAAAGAGTGAGTACGGAAGCTGGGAACCCGGGAGGAAGCGTGCTTCCATTCGTAAGAGAAGCGACTGCCTTTTAAAATCATGTCCTACGTGCCTCTTTGTAATCATTATGTCTAACGTTCACGACCACTCATCAAGGCAGCTGACATTATTCCCTTTTACAAGCTAAGCAACTGAGGCTCAGAGACACTCAATAAGCTCCCCAAGGCCACAAGAGTAAGTGACACAGCCAGGACTGAGATTCAGGCATGTCTCCAAAGCATGCTCTGTCTGCACCATCGTGCTACACACCAACCCTCCCAGGCCACTCTGAATGGCTTTGTGCTCCCATCCAACACCCCCTGGCACAAGCCAGAGGAGGGGTCTATAGAATTAGGTTGGGCATCGTCTCAGGCATCCCGTGGTCCTGGTAAAATAAACACACGCGGCGTGGGCACTCAGCTGGCTGGGAAGCTGGAAAGAAGTGTGGCCTCCCTCACCACACTGAGTGCTCTCACCCTTCCAGGTTGGGCAGGGACTGTGATGGTCAGTCCGCTTCGCTGGCTAACAGACAGTGGGGCGGGGGCAGGGGGGCACTCTGTCCCCTGCATCACACCCTTACTCCTAAGCTCCACCAAGATGGCGTAAGTGAAGAACGGGATAGACAGAGCCTCAGCCTGGGCCACTCAGGCTTCCACCAGGCTCCAGCATGGGGGATTTTAACCTCCATGGAGCCTGCTGGACATCTGTCCTAAGTCCAGATGGTGACAGTGCCCACAACTACTGCTGACATTCTTCCAGCCCTGTGATGACGTCTGCTTTTGTTCTTGGTCTTTTTCAGGAATATTTCAACGCAAGTGTTTCTTTATCTTCTCTGAAGCCATCTCCTCCTGGACCCTTACTGCCGTCTGCTCGAGCACACGTGATTGCACCATATGAATCAGCTATGCAGGCGGCAGCCGTCCTAGCGGAAGACTTGCTCAACTCAGTCAAACCCACTCTCCCCCCTACCCTGCCGACCCAGGTCCTGCCCCACCACCCAGTGGCCCCGAGAATGCTCCTCCCATCTGTCTGCCAGGCTCTGTCCTCCCCCTACCCCCTCCTGGAAGCCTTCCCTGACTTCTGTGGCTTGCCCTACTTCCAGACCCAAGAACTTGCCCCAAGCACAGCTTGCTGGTTAACAAGATTCTTCTATTTATTTAGCCCTATGTATCTAAGCATGGCCGCTCTGTGAAGGCAGGAAGCATTGTTTTCCTGTGTCTCCATCTCATCCCCAGCCCCAAGTAAGGAAGGGCGCAGGACTTGGTGATGTTTGAGGGATTCAGCTAAATTGGGGCAGTTCTGGGACATTCTTATCAAAAAGAGATTTCCATAGATTACCAAGGACGACATCTGACTTTGCTCACCACGGCAGGACTTTCCTGATGTATTAGCCACTCTCTCCCAGTTATTAGCCCTGGGGCCAGGACTGAGACTTGGCACAGACTAAGAGCTCTGTTTTCACCTCTTTTAGAGGACCTATGACTCCACTCAGGTGGAATAACCTGGGAGCAAAGGCACCCGAAGTCCCCTCATCAGAGTCACGCTTGTATCTCTGTGGCCTACTGCAGACCCTGGCCCAGAGCTGAGCCCTAATTAGATGGAGAGGAATCTGCCACTGACATGCATCCTGGTTCTCGCCCCAATTTTGCAACCGAGTTGCTGTGTGACCTTGGACAAGTCACTCCACCTTTCTGGGTCTTGTTGTTCTCCATCTGTACAAACAAGGGTAGTGGCTTAGGGGATCGTTAAGGTGCTTTCCAGCTCTGAACCTTTGATTCTCTGACTCAAAGGCAAGGATGTCTACCGTTTCTTAAATAAAAATATTCCTCCTCTGACAGCCAGACTGGGGAGATTGATAATTCTGTAGCGCATCCTTGCAGTATAGCTAGAGCTCCGCAGTCTCCCCCAAGGCTGGAAACTTTATCTTTATTCATTGTTCATCCCCGTTTTTCCTCTCCTTGGCCCTCCCTCCAGCCCCCCTTCACCACCCCACCCCTAATTTAGGACACTGCAACCTGCCATGAATGAAGACTGGCTGGTCACATGGCCCGTCACCATGGCAACGGATCCCCGCAGAGGAGGTAGGCATCAAAGTCACATGAGAACCCTGGAAAACTGGCTGAGGTATTTATAGAAGCTGTGGCTGGTGCCTTTATGGAAACGGGTCTATATCTGACTCTGGTACTAAAACCTCCATGCTGTCCCTGGGGCAAGGCAGGTTTTGCATCTGATTCTCTCTCCGCCTGCCTGGTGGGGCAAACGTTCCCCTCCCCTTCCTACTGTCTCCTGGCACATCCTCTGACCCCCCACTTCCAGCCGCTGCTGCTCCTACTAGACCAGACTCCCTATTCTGTTTACACTAAACAATGCTTCCTCCCAGGCTCGAGTTTGGGGACCCAGGATGCTGGGCACGTGGGCAATTTGGGACACTCTCCTCCCCACGTACAAACAGGAAGAATGTCCTTGCTGCTCTCAGTAAATATCAGATGATACTGTTTTCCTCAAAGCCTCTGCCATTTCTGTCTTCCTTAAAAGTTTAGAGGTCGATGCTAAAGGTAGAGAGTGTACCTCTGAGTGCAGACTTGGGAGTGTCCAGCCACCCCTGCCCACCCACCCTTCATGGGTGTCACTGCGAGTGTTCCAGGAAAGCAAGTCAATGGGAGCTGTCGTGCGTTGAATACTCACTTTACATGTTGTCTCATTTAATCCTCACCACATTCTATAACACAGATACCGCTGTTATCCCCATTTTACAGATGAAGACAGGAAGTTCCGAGTCAGAATGAGAACCCGGATCTCTGATTCCATAGTCCGTGCTCTCCCCACTGTGCCCTGCCAGAGAGAGTAGCAGAGGGTCTGCCTGAAAGGAGGGGCCGGGAGGGGAGGCTGGCGGAGAAGAGCGTGGCAGTCTAGAAGGGCAGGGAGAAATGCATTTTGTTATTTCAACGAACAGGTAACACATGCCCATAGTCAAGGAACAATTCAAAGAAGATTAAAGTAAGTCCGATGCCAAGTTTCCCTTCTCAGGGTCCTCTGGGCCCCCGTCTGCCTCTGCAGAGGAAATCATTATGGCCAGTTTCAGGTGTTCCCTTTTTGGAGATCTCATATGCATATGCAATGCAAGCCAGTATGGATATATTGAATACTCATAGTACAGACATATGGTATCCAATTCAAAAGGTTGATGATGAAAAGTAAAACTTTCTCCCATGCCTGCCCCGAGTCATACAGCTCCTCACCCTAGGGGCAGGCTCCTTTATGTTTCTTACATATCATTCCAGAGATGTTCTACGCCTCTACAAGTTTATGGAGATACGTAACTGGTCACACCCTCTCTACATTATTCTGCATCTTTTTAAATTTAATATATCTTGGAGATGTTTTCAAATCTGAACATACAGAGCAGACTTGTACATTTTAACGGCTGCAAAGAATTTGATTGTTGGAGGTACTGTGAATTATTTAATTAGTTCTTTGTTGATAGACATCTAAATTGTTTCTATTTTTTTCTATTACAAACACTGCTGCAAGGAGTATCTTTAAATGAATGTCTTTAAACAAACACGTGCAAAATGAGTATGTGCCTTCATAATTTTAATAGATATGGCCAAATGGCCAATGGGTAACTGTAATTTTGATAAATATGACTAATTATCTTCCACAGAGATTGTATTTAATATAATTTAACTCTTCTCCCATTAGGAACATGTGTGTTATCAACCTTTTTTCATTTGTTTTAATTATCTGCCCAAAGTAAAAAGTAAAAAATGGTATCTCATTATTTTTCAAATTGCATTTCTCCTGTTATAAATGAAATTGAACGTATTTTCACATATGTAAGCACCACTTGCATTTCATTTTCTACGAGCTTTCTATTCATGTCCTTTTCTATCTTTTTCTTACTGATTTTTAGGAGCTCTTTATATATCCCCTTCCCTAACAGTCACTCAATGAATATTTCTGAACACCTACTATGTGCCAGGACTGTTCTAGGCACTGGGGATACATTGTTCATCTAGTTTGCATTAGTCTATGAGCAAATAAACAAGAAAGTGAGTGAAATGGCTGGCAGAGATAAGTGATTTGGGAAACAGTAAAGCAAAAGGAAGGCAGTGATTATGTCATAGGTATTAATACAAAGGTCTTCCCCACCCAACTCACTCGCATTGTGACAATTGTCCCATGTGTTCTTTCAGTACTTTGTTGGTTTCATTAAAAATAATCAGACCTTTCAAAGAACAAACTTCTGACTTTGATGATCCTTTCTATTGTATGTTTGCTTTCCTATTTCATTAATTTCTACCTTGTTGTTATCATCTCCTTCCTCCTATTTTCTTTGGTCCTATTTTGTAGCTCTTTTCCTAAGTTTTTTTTTGAGACAGAGTCTCACTCTGTTGCCTGGGGTAGAGTGAGTGCCGTGGTGTCAGCCTAGCTCACAGCAACCTCACACTCCTGGGTTCAAATGATCCTTCTGCCTCAGCCTCCCAAGTAGCTGGGACTACAGGCATGCGCCACCATGCCCGGCTAATGTTTTGTATATATTTTTAGTTGGCCAATTAACTTCTTTCTATTTATAGTAGAGACGGGCTCTCGCTCTTGCTCAGGCTGATTTCGAACTCCTGACCTTGAGGAATCCTCCTGCCTCGGCCACCCAGAGTGCTAGGATTACAGGCATGAGCCACCGCTCCTGGCCCTTTTCCTAAGTTTTTGAGATGGCTGCTTGGTTCATTGATTTTCAACCCTCCTTCTTTTCTAATATATTTATTTAAGGCTATAAATATCCCTCTAAGTACTGCTTTTGATATTTTCTTGTGGCTTGTGTTTTCATTTATTAATATTGACACTTCTACAATTTATATTGGTATAAGGAGTAAGGTATCACATTTACCTTTTTTCAAATGGCCAAACCAATACCATTTATTTAAAAATCCATCTTTCCTCTACTCATTTAAAATATAATCTATTTATTTATTTTTGAGACAGAGTCTCACTCTGTTGCCCAGGCTAAAGTGCCATGGTGTCAGCCTAGCTCACAGCAACCTCAAACTCCTAGGATCAAGTAATCTTTCTGCCTCAGCTTCCCGAGTAGCTGGGACTACCATGCACCACCATGCCCGGCTAATTTTTTCTGTATTTTCAGTTGTCTGGCTAATTTCTATTTTTAGTAGAGACGGGGTCTAGCTCTTGCTCAGGCTGGTCTTGAACTCTTGACCTCAAGGGATCCTCCCACCTCGGCCTCCCAGAGTGCTAGGATTACAGGCATGAGCCACCACACCCATCCTAAAATGTAATTTTAATCATATTCTAAATGACTATTTGCATCTGAGTTTATTTCTGGACTTTGTGTTCTGCCTCATGTATTTCTCATGACTAGGTCCACACTGATTTAAATTTGTAGCTTTATAATATGCTTTACCTGGGCCAGGCAAGGTGGCTCACACCTGTAATCCTAGCACGTCAGGAGGCCAGGAGTTCAGGACCAGCCTGAATAACATAGAGAGATCTTGTCTCTAGAAAAAATAAAAAAAAATTAGCTGGGCATGGTGGTGCATGTCTGTAGTCCTAGCTACTCAGGCAGCTGAGGCAGGAGGATTGTTTGAGCCCAGGAATTTGAGATGCAGTGAGCTATGATGACACCAATGCACTCAAGCCCAGGCAACAGCAAGACTCTGTCTCAAAAAAAAAAAATATATATATAGATACACACACACACACACACATATATATATATATATATATATATATATATACACACTTTACCACCTGGTGGGGTAATTCCTCACAGGGCGCCCATTAATCTTCTGTTTCATAATTTCCTTGGCTATTTTTTGCTTGTTTCTTTTTCTATATGAGCATTAGAATCAGCTTGTCTAGTTAAAAAGAAGAAAAAAATTTTGTTATTTTCACTGGGGTCATTTTAGAATTATGGATTGATTTAGAGAGTATTGACAAATTTATTATGTTTTGTCTCCCACTCTGAGAACACGTCATTTCTTTTCTTTTGTTCATACCTTCTTTTGGATCTCTGAGTAGCATTTGGAAGCTTTCTTCACGTAGATTTTCTACACATCTTTTTAAGTTTATTTCTAAGGGTTTTTGTTGTTGTTGTAGTTGTTGCTGTTGTAACTGAAGCCATTTTTATATCTTCTTAGTGGCTGCTGTATATCTGAAGGTTATAGATATTTAGTATGTTGATTTTGCATCCAACCATGTTGCTGAGTTACCTTGTTCAAGTTTTTTACTTGTAAATTAGTTTTAAATGAAGCTTTCAGCCTTTCAGGGGAGAATACACATTATAATTTGAAACTCCAGAGTAAATGGCTATTTAATGATTCAGTGACTTATGAGACTTGTGCCTGGCACATCTTGCGAACTACCGTTAATAGCAGCAGTGGTGGTACCGCCTTGAACTTGCAGGGTTTTATCTCATGTGATCCTTGCAATGACCCCGTGAGGCTAGAGAAAAGATTATTATTTCCTTTTCCAGATAAAGAATCTGAAGGTCAGAGACACTAAGTGATATGTCAAAGGTCACCTCCCAGGTAGCATAGGGTCAGAACCTGGGTTTATCTGACTATGTACATCACACCCGGGATATCTTGAGAAAGAGAGAGGAGAATCCTTTTGTGGAGTGAAGCGTCCCTTAGAATCACTCATTCGAAGGATCTGTTTTGATTCTCATTCTGGATGTTCACACACAGGCGTGCTTAGTTAGGGGCACGCCTGTTCTGCTCCATAAGGACTCTAGGGAGTCAGAGTCCCCATGGGCAACTTTCTGTGCTACTGAGTTCCAATAAGCAAAAGAATCGGGGCTGTCTTTGGGGTTTCGGCAATGGGGCCTGACCTGTGTCTGTGTGGTACTTCTTGCTCCTATGAGGAGCTGCCATCCACCTCCTCCATCAGCGGGCATGATGGCCTCGTGTTGCCAGGGGAGATGAGGAACAAAGCGGTTCAGAGGCTCATCTGAGTCATGGTGGAGGGAGGTGAGGTGGCAGGTGCAGGAAAGAATTTGGAGACCCTTCCTCTAGCCCTCTGACCTCCCGCTGCTCCTCCCCCCTCCTCCCTCACATTCCTCCCCGTTTATTTCTGCCCCTTCCTCCGACCCTGATCAGCACTGGGCTTTGTTGGCTTCAGGAATCCTTCTCAGGCTCTGAGGAGAGGCTTCTACTTTATAGATTGAGGAGTCAAGACCAGGAATAAAGAACTCTGTAGAAGCTGCTCTGAGGTGGAACCTGGGAATAGGATTCAGGGTCTCCTCTCAGGGACTAGTGTGCTTCTGAAGGGTTCTGAGGTTGCCACTTCCCATTTAGGCCCAGATAGGACGTCATCTGCACAATGTCACTATCATGCTATAAAACTTTCAATGGCTCCCTATTACCCTCTGGCATAAGAAGAGGCTTTCCAGCCTGACATGTCAGGCCTCCACATTAGAGAATCAAACTCACCCTCCAGCTTTATCTCCCAGTTGTCCCCTAAGCCCACAGCTTCTAAATGGCCCACCTGGATCCAGACCTAGGTCTGTGAGGTTGGAGACACAGTGAATTCCTTCACGAGCTCATCCCTGCTTGCTCTCTGTTTCTGTAAAGTGGCCCCTCACTCCAGATAGGACTCTAGATGGGCTTGCTGCAGCCATCCCTTTTTCTGCAATTCTATTAATGCAGCTCAAACTTCAGTTAGCTGTTTTAGCAGCCATTTCACATTGTCACCTCATTTTTTTAGCTTGAAATAAAGTAAAACTCTAGGTATTTTTCATGTAAATTCTGATGGAACTGAGAAATAGATATGGAGAGAGAGAGAGAGACAGAGAATATCAATCCTATTTCCTTCTTCCAAGCAACATAATACTCAGACAAGAATTGAACTGAACACAAGCCTGTGAGTGCTAACAAAGTCTCTTTGTCACTGCTTTAGGAAACATTTGCTTTTGCTTATATCTGGATGAAGTTCATCATTCTCTTCTCACCTCTGGGGCTGCTTTGGGGGCCTCTATTAGGCCCTGGTCTATACAGAGGAAAGTTGTTTAGCTCTTTAACACCTTCCAAGTTGTCCTTGGCTGATTATATAAATCCTTCCTCTGTATTCTTCCATGAGCTGACTGAGTTAGCATCATGCCTGACAGAGTAGATTTCCCCAAATATGACTTAGTTGGATTTGAAACCCAGACCACTGCATGCAGGCGGGCCGTCACCACCCAAGGCTGGCACCAGATGGGCCAGGTGAGAAGGGGCATCTGCCTGCTATGTCCTGACTCTGCCCGGGAAAGTCTCCTTCCCTTTCCAGGTTCTCACTGCTCCCCCGTTAACCCAGGGTTCGCGTTTGGACGGCCTGGTTTGCAAGGCAGAGCTCCCTCTGTGGGCTCAAAGCTCTGTTCCATCAACACAGGACCCCAGGACAAAAAACTCTGGCCTGAAGCATCCCCCTTCCAATTTCCTGGCCCTACTCGTCACTGTGCTGTCATCATCACAGCAGCAGCAGTTTACAGGTATTGAGTCCTCACTAAATGTGTTGCTTGGAAAAATCCCATTTAATGCTCATCACACTGCAGGGAGGGGGGCACTATTATTACCTCCACTTTGCACAGGTGAGGACACTCAGGCCCTGAGAGGTCCTCGCAAGCTGGTAATAATAATGGTGTGAGACTATGAACCTGACACCCGGACTCCAGGGCCCAGGTTGTCAACCACACACTCAGCGTGCTACTGCGCCACACTGCCCTCATCCCACCGCTGAGAGCTGAGACCTCACGTCTCCTTGCTTCCCGACCTGGGATGGCAAATGTGCTTCCTTCCTTCTGACTCCAGCTGATGGGTGACATGATGAGGCCAAGTAGGGTCTCCATGGAAAATTTATCCCACAATTTATTAGGGATGGTGTCCATGGACAATGAAAGGGAATTCGAGAAACAAAAGTGCCATGGATGTGCATTAGCCCTGCAGAAATATGGAGCTCTCACTCCAGGTCCCTGGGGAATTCCACTGGCATCTGCCTCTTCCGTCAGGTGAAATGCCACATGCCCACGTTTCAAGATGACTCACTTTCATGGCTGGCAAGCTGGGGATGGCTGCAGGTCAGGAGCTCAGCCAGGGCTAGGGGCTGGGGGCCTCAGTTCCTATCCTGTGGGCCTCTCCATGGGTTGCTTGGGCTTCCTCATAGAATGGTAGTTAAATTCTAAGATCAATCATCCCAAGACAAAGATAATGGAAGCTCCCATTTTCTTATGGCCTGTGTCCAGAAACAAGAATATTACTTCTCTTATTCAAGTAGTCACAGAGCTCAGATTCAAAGGGAGAGAAATACAGACTTCACCTCTTAAAGAGAGCATTGTCAAAGGATTTTCAGGCCTTGTTTGAAAACATGCATACTGGGGAAACTAATAATTATGCTACTAAGAACAAAGGAGTGGTCATATTTTAGCACTTGTGTATTTAAGATATTCCAAAACATGAACACAACTTAGCTGAGTTGAAACCTGGGTTGTTTCCATGCATCGTAGGGAATAGCCACAGCCAATACTTCCTCCTACATCTTCCTACTTAATGTATTTGGGAGTGGTATCTCTTAGATTTGTGTAGAGAGAGAGAAAACATTAGGAGCGTCATTTCAGTGTCTTTCTTTTCAGGGAGGCAGGCTTGGGTGGAAGGAGGGAAGCTGGAGAGGGGAGGTTAACCGGTAAACGTGTCTCCTCTTCCAAGCAGGATCAGCATGGAGATGGATGCATTGGGTCATTGTGTTGGACCAGCCACGTTTGACAGGGCTGCCCCGCGTGTAAGCTCTGACTGAGCACCTATTGTATGTGAGTCACTGTGTTGGGGATGTGAGGCATGCAGACAGGAATAAGAAAAGGTCCTTGCCCTAGAGGCAGTCACCCTCTAATTTAAGAGGAAAGGCATAGACATATGAGGGCAGATCTATGTTATAAAGCCCTAAAGGTCAAGATTGATAACAAGGACATTAGACCCAGGATGGACCTCACTATATGACTTGGACAGATTATTTAACCACACTAAGCTTTAATTTCCCCATTAGTAATATGGGAATACTAATAATACTGACCTCATACTATTATGCTGTATAATTTTAATGTATTTCTCTATGCCATGTAAAAGGAGGACTCTGCTTTCTAGGTGCCCAGACTGGGAGCCGGAGCATTACGGAAGACTTCACAGTGGAGGCTTCCTTCTCACATCCATCCCGCACCTCCCTGAGAGCACTGCCAACAAGGATGCCTCCCAGGCTTCACCCCCTTAACTCCACTGTGGGTTTCAACACTGCAAACTGCCTTTTCCTTCTTGACATTCTATTTTCTGTGATATGCATCGTCCTCTCACCTCCTGATTCCCTCTCCTTGTCTTCTTTTCTAACCTTCTTGCTCCTCCTGCCCCTCAGAAGAAAGAACTTGCCACCAAAACTCTATCCTCTTGACCATCTTCTGCGTGCTTCCTCTGGAGGGTCTCCCCTCTCCTCACTCCCTTCATTGTGTGACTTCCACGCCTGCATCTCCAGCCTTCTTTCCTGGACTTTATACCCATATTTCTAAGTACACTTTATTTTTTCAGCAAACATTTATGGGTCATCCGCTATGTGTTGAAGATAGGCATGGTCTCTGTCCTCATGGAGTCTTCTTTTCAACCCAGGAGACCATCACTAAGCAGCCAGTCAGACCATTAAGTATGTAATTTGCAATTGTGACGGGGCTACAAAGGAGAAGAAATGCCCACCTGGGAGGTTGACCCAATTTTTCTCCTCATCAGAGAGGCATGAAAGATTAGAGCTTGAGATCTCTGCTGGGTAGGCAGGCAGGGAGTGAGGGAGGAGGAGGAGGGGGCTGGCCGGGACCCTGGCAGGGCAGGGGCACGTGGGCTGAGCCTGAGTCAGGCAGGAGTGGGAGGGCCAGAGGAGCTGGGAGAAGTTCGGGTGGTTAGTGGGCTCAGGGAAGGCCGCGGGGAGAAGGGAGTGAGATGAGGCTGGAGACAGGGAAGGGCCTTGACAGACACGTTAAAGATGTGGATACAACTGTGCCAGCTTGAAAAGGGTGCGATTATATTCATACCTCTAAAGATCACTCTTGCTGCTGGGTGGAGAAAAGGGAGCAAGAATGGAGTTAGCGTCAGGAGGGGATTGTGAGCGTCCAGGTGAGTGATTATTAGAGTTTGGATTAGTGTGGTGGCAGCAGCATTAAAGAGAAGTAGCCAGATTCTAGAGGTATTTAGCAAGTAACAGCTCCAGGATTTAGTGATAGATTTCATGAAGCCTGAAGTCTCAAGGGAGACGATTGGGTTTCTGGCGGACTCAACTATCCACGGAGCCAGGGAACACTGGAGGATGGGCAAGAAGCAAAATGCTGAGCATTTGACAGGGTTGATCTCTGACTGCTGAGTTCATGTCTTGGACGTGCATGTCGGAGGTAGTTCTGCGGGAGCCAAGCGGAAAGGTGGAGTGGGAGTGTGAGTATGTGGAGCTCAAAGACTGCCTGGAATGGAGACAGAAGTGCAGAAGTCATCCATGTAGAAGCAGCAGTCTAGGAAAAGAGGATGAGTGAGAAAAGGGCAGGGCTCTGAGACGTCCGATGTTTAAAGATCAGCAAGGGAAACCAAGGGCTAGCCAGAAGGGTAGGGGGTAAGTCAGGGAATGTGGGGTTCCAGAAGAGAGAGAAAAGAGTGTCAGAAGGAAGGAGCGGGAATCCAAGACAAGCATTATGGAGATGTCAGTAAGACAGCCTGTGGATTTGGTGAGGCAATGGCCACTGGTGACCATAGGGTGAGCCATCTGGGCAGTATGATGGGGCAGAAGTGTGTTCAGAAATGAGTGGGTAGGGGGCGAGGAAATGGAAGCAGAGAAGGTGGAAGAAATGAAGGATGAGAGCCTAGTGACATTTTCCAAGGAAGATATTTGAACATGCTTAGAAGCTGCCAAGAAGGATCCAGTGGAAAGGAAAAAGTTGCTGAGATAGGAGAGATGGGATAGCTGATGGTGGCTGAGGTTCTCAGGAAGGTGGGGGGCCTTGGGACCCAGTGGACAGGTGGGGGCTGATCTCAGAGGGCAGGAGAGACCCTCCCTGCTGTATCAGTAGGAAGAAGGAGAGGAGGGCAGGTGCAAATGTAGGTACAGTTGGGGAGAGATCTAATTGTTCTCAGTGGAAAACCAAGGGGGCTTCCAATTGAAGGAAGGCAGCTCCTGAGAGTACAGGGAAGTATGGGTGGGGATAGGAAGAAAGTAAGGGGATGTCTGAGGAGAGTAGAGAAGGTGGAGTGGTTTTGATCAGAGTGGGGAAGTTGGCCAGAGAGTCAGAGGGAGGTCATTAGGAAGCGTGAGGATACCACTTGAGGTTGGTGGCCATGAAGGCAAAGGGAAAATGATCTGCAGTGTGTTTTTCTCTAAAGAATTTTGCATAGAGAAACCAGGTATTGAGTTCATTCGAGGTTGGGGTTTCACTGGGTAGATGTGATAAGAAGGCAGAAAGGCAAGGGCATATTGTCATTCTCAATATGTCCCAAATCCATTATCTCTTTACTGTCTTCCCCAAATCCACTCCTCTTCCTAAATTCCCAGTCTTAGTTAATAACAATACAATATCATCTAATAATACCACTAATAGCCATCAGTCATTAAGCACATCATATATCAGATGTGATACCAAATATTTAACAGAATCATCTCATGTGATCATCGTCACAACCTTATGGGGTGTGTGTTATTCATTTTACAGATGTGGAAACTGGGCCTGAGAGAGGTTATGTAACTTGCTCAAGGTCGCTAGTAAATGGCAGTCAAGAGGAAAACTTAGATTTGTGAGGCTCCAAAGTCCTTCTCCTTTCCCATCTCCACTCCACCTTCAAGTTCCCTTGCTAAACTGCCTATCTCTGATGCTTTCCTCCCTCTCACTGCCCACACCATGTCAGTTGTCACATTCTATTTGTTCATCTCAGTTGTGTCTCCAGCATCACTAGCTACTTCCTGCCATGCCCCCTCCACCCTGTTCTGCTTCCCTGGTTGGCTCCACCAGAATGCAAACTCCTTAAGGGCAGGGATCACTGCCTGTCTTGTTTTCTGCCATATCCTCAGGGGCTAGAACAGTGGCAGGTAAACACTAGGCTCGCCAAATAGTTGTTGAGTGAAAGGATAAATGTCTACTGGAAGCTAATTCTCTATGGGTGTCTCGAGTTTCCGTAAGTCTTGTGACATGATGGCTTTTTTGTTCTTGACTTCCAAATAGTCTTGGATGATAGAGATAGTGTCTCCCAATAGTGGAGGGCAATTCTGTTTGCTGTCCACTATAATAAAAATATGTCTGGGGCAAATGTTGGGCAGGTTTGCCTGCAGCCTGTTTTAAAAGATTGGGGTTTTCTAGGCTTGGAGTTCCTGAGTGTGTGTACTACAGTGTGTGTGTAGTCCAGCCCCCATGTCCCTCTCATGGGACTTGGGGATTAAGGGAAACTGATTTGAATGTGAGGCTCATGTAGCTGTCTGTGTCATAAGTAATGAAAGTCCTTTGTGTCTGGCCCAAGAGTTTCCTGTCTGCTGCCAGCATCCATGAAACTGTGGTGGACTAACTTGCTAGATTGCAAGGGTAAAATCCAGGTTCTTGACAATGGCCCTTATTACCTTTCACTAGGACAACTGAGACAACCTCCACCTCCTATCCCTCCCAGACACCTGCCTCTGATGCCAGAGGTCCCCTTAGTGTCCCCTAGAGGAAAGATAAATCATTCCAGACTCTCCAAACAACCCCCCCTCCCCAAGACCCTGATAGGATGGCTCCTGCTTCCTTCCCTGTCTAACCTCATCTCTCATCACCTCACCCCTGCTCCAGCTCAGGTGACTACCCTCCTGCACACCTCTCCACTCTCTTGCATCTAAGCCCTTGTCATGCTGTCCCCTCCACAGGGGCCATCCTTGCCCCCTCTTGAGAGCAGGATTCTCCAAGAGGCCTGCACAGAGCCCAGTCAGAATTTCCCTCTCTCTTGCTGTCCCCCACTTTCCTCATCTTGTAGAATTCTCCAGTCCTTTTGCCTTGTATTGTGACCACCTGGGTAAACCCACTCTGTCTCTGCCAGAGGTTCCATTCCCTCCCCTCTGTGATCCTCTCAGCCTCTGCAGCCCCTGGCATACAGTAGGCACTCAACATACAGTAGGCACTCAACTGCACAGGGAATGGCCTTACAGGATGATGGTCAGATGGAAGGACGGTGGCGTGGAAAAGGCATCCCAAGGGAAGGGAACAGAGTGAACAGAAGCATGGAGGTGGAAGCGTCTAGGGCAGGGGGAATAACCACTTGGTGTGAGATTGAGTTCATGAAGGCAGGCCTAAAGAGATGAGTCTGATAAAAAGAAAGTGAGGCCCTGGGCTTAAGAAGGCTGCTCCTGGGGCCCCATTACCCTCCAAGGCCAGAAACCCCTATTGAGGTCTCCATGGTCTGAGTCCCCTGACCAGGGGCCTCGAGAAGCTACGTTCCCCGCACTCCCCTCTCCCGCTCCCCGCCCACCCTCTGCTTGCGTCGGCCATCAGCGCCTAGCTCACGGCCCCTCGCGTTGACGCGGGCCCGCGCGTGAGTCAAGCCTGCGTCACGGCGCCCCGCCGCCAGGGTGGCCTTTCGGAATGCGAGGGAACAGCGCGCGCCGGGCTCCGCCCAGCTCTGTTCCGCTCCGCAGAGCCGGCGCGGCCAGGGCGCAGAGAGGACGGCACTCGGTCCCAGCCTTCGCAGCCCCACGCGCTCCTTCTGTCGTGGGACCTGGGTCCCCCGGCCGCTCCCCTGGGCCCTGAGCGCGCGGCAGACGGGAGCTGGGTCGGGACTGGCTGCGAGGGAGGGAGTGAGGAGCAAGCAGAGTCGCGAGCTGAGTCGCGTGCGCCGGCGCGCAGCTTCGGGCCACCCCAGCCGGCCTGTGGCCGCCAGACTCGGGCTGCCCGTGGGAGGGGCTGTGCGCCCGCGACCCGTCGAGGACCGCAGCTGCTTGGCCGAAGTGCACCGGTCGAGTCTGCGCGACGGCCCACGCGGGACAGGTGAGTCGCCGGCCGAGCCCCGCTGGGCTTTACTGAGCCAGCCACCGCAACTTTCCCTGTTCCGGCCCCGCCCCAGTCAGGGAGGCCTAAGGACTCAGGTGCGAGACAACACTGCCCCCGCATCCGCCCGACCTTGCGCTAGCCGTGGGCTCCTGCCGCTGCTTCAGCCGCCGTTGCCTGGAGACGGAGCCCCAGGGCCGGCTCTCCTCCGGCGCATCCGGGGTGCCCAGCGGCGCGCGCACGGGTTGGACATCAGGCTTGAGCTTCTGGTGCTCAGGAGGGCCCGAGAACTCCAGAGGTAATTGGGCTGAGCTGCGGAAGCAAGCGCCCGCGGAGAACCGAGAGGAGGTCTGCCTTGCAGGTCCCGCCGCCTGAAGCTGCGCGCCCAGGGCGCAATTCCGCGGGGAGGCTCCTGCGCGGCTGGAGACCCCAGCCTCAGCCGCTCGGCCTCAGGCCCGTGACCTTGACAGTAACATTGGCAAGGAAGCAGAACGCTCACGCCCGAGTCTGAATATTTAATTCCCTGTACTGAGGCTGGTCCTCGCAGGATTCCGAGCTAGCGGAGAGCCCTTTCTCCGGGGAAGCGCATCTGGGAAAAGAATGGCAGAGATAGGGGTGCCGATCCGTAGGGGGCGCCGTCCTGGTCGAGAGGCCTCTGTCACATTTATACCTGTGTGAGCCGTGCCCTGAAGCGATGCTCGCAGTACTACAAGGAGGCGCTCCCCGAGGGGCGCCGCTGCCTTGGCAGGAAGCGTGATGTTTCCTTTTAAAGCTCAAACAGCCCTGTCAGGGCTTCAGTTCAGAAATCCCAAGACCACTCACCTTACAGGACCTAGTAGCTGTCAAGTTTGCTTTTAAAAAAAAAATGTTGATCCCATTCCTCTTTCCTTTTTTTTGAAAAATATTTTAATGGCCCTTTTGGATTAGGAAATCTCTAACCAGAGTTATCTTTGGGGCAATTCAGCTGTGAACAAGAGGCAGATGGGGTTGGACTGGGAAGACAGGGGAGTGGTGTAGAGAAAGATGATTCTTTTGAGGACACTGCCCTTGTTAAAAGGAACTTACAGGAACTAAGACAATCCTGTGATGGCTCCAAAAAAATTCAACCAAAAGTTTAATTAGAGCCTATAGCTGTTCAGGCTTTGCTGGACATGCTGACTGATGTCTGGAGAACAAGGTCAGAGTGCATTGAGGTTAACAGTCGGGGGCTCTTATGTCTCATGCTGTGCTTACATTATTCCCTTGCTGGGTGAGGCTGACCCAACACCTGGGCAGGAAGGGCTCTGAGGTCACACCAGGTTGTCCTTGGCCATGGCCCATCCATGGGACCATCAGAGGCACTAGCTCCTCTGCCAGTTTTTTCTCTTTTTCTCGGGAGCAGCTGTGTCTAAGTAGGTGGCTGAGTTTCAGCGAATCCCTGCAATTCAGCCCGGAGGGTGACTCAGTGCAGGAGGCACATCGTGCCCACCAGCCCTGATTGGAGTGAGTTTGTTTGGCCTGAGTCACACGCAGAGTCGTGTGTCAGCTGCTTGTGAGTTGAATGGAGTTCTTTAGCAGGACTCGTGAGCAGGAACAGCCTGAACCCTAAGTGTTTTGGGCAGAGGTGGGCAAGTCCTCGGAGGGGGAGCCAAGCACAGCTCAGACTGCCTGGCTGCTGAGCCAGGGTCCTGGAGCTCTGACTCTGTGGGGAAGGCGGGCAGGGCCAGATTGGGGAGGGTGTTGAAGGGGAGGCTGGAGAAAGGCCTTGCGACTATGGTCAGAACTTAGCCCAGTGCTCTGTCCTGTGCCAGCAGCGTGACCTTGGGCAAGTCACTCCTCCTCTGGAGCCTCTGTTTCCTCAGTTGTGAAATGAGGATGCCTGTGGGACTTTTTCTTCAGACGTATATTGAGTCCAGTGCTGGACACAGAGCAGGAGCTTGTTACATGTTAGTTCCTCACCCCTTTCCTTAAGGGCCTGAAGCAGAGGTGAGTCTTTCTCTCCCTGCCCCAGCATGAGGAGGGGTGTGGCTACAAGTGAAAGTTCAGGGCTTCCCATGTGATTAGGAAGGACCCCTAACTCTACTTCAGACAGACCTAATTCCATCCCTCAAGTCTCCCCGAGAGACCCTGAATGGGGAAGCCCAAGTAAGAGCAGGATTAGCGACAGGGTAGGGTGGTCTGGCTGTTCTGGGTCTGCTGGCTGCCCTCGGCCACCTGCAACATCTCTGGGGTGAGACTCTGGGCTGAGACCTTGATTCTTTGGAATCACTCATGACTGTGGCCTGGTCTCAGCTGTGGCACCTGCTGGATGGACTTCCAGGGTCCCTTTTCTTTGACCAGGTCTTGCCATCACCCTCCCCACCCATTCTGTGAGTAATAGAGTTGGCAGCTGTGACAGAACCATTTGGGAGAGGTGAGGCTGGCCTTCCCTGGAGAGGAAAGGGAGGAATGTGTCTCCTACTTTCCTGAAGGATCCTGCGCCCTTGCTCCCTCCTTCTGTGATGTGTCTAGACTTGGTGCTGAGCTAAGATGTGGGCACCTTAAGAAGTGAAGGAAATAAAAGGATCCCCAATGCAGCAAGGAAGAGGTCATGCTGACACAGAGGACTCCAGTCTGCTACTGGAAACATGTGTGTGCATGTGTTGCATTCACCATTCACTCTGGAATCAATGCCCTCCCCATTGGATCTGGGAGCAAAAGCAAGGATGTGGAGACAGATGAGTGGATTCTAGAGAGGCTGGTTCCCTGCCAGAGGCTGGGAACTGCCTACTGGCTCGTTCCCTCCCTTCCCTCATACTCCTTTCCTGTCCAGGTTTGCTGCAGCAGGACAATTCATCATTAATTCTTTTAAAGCTGCTAAGATAAGCAGCGGAATGGTTTAAAGGGAAGATGGATTTAAGCTTTTTTTCCCCCTAGAACCAGGTCTGAGTTATCACTTGCTCCCAGGCTAGGCTGTAAGAAGTCCTCACAGCCAAACATCTGGAGCACCAGGATGGGACAAAACTCTGTCATCTCAGCCCTTATGCCAGCCTCCCCTGACTGATGCTGCAGGCTGCCAGAGGTCAGAAGCACAGTGCCATGAGTGGACCTGGTTGTTAGAGCACTATCCCAACTCAAGTAGGGCAGTGGTCTATGGGGAAATGCCTACTGTGTGTTTTAGGAGGGGCAAGTACGGTTCCGGATTCTAGCAGCTCACACCAGGCTTGGCATGCAGTGATAATATCCAGGTTTTACTGAGGCTTTTGTGCTTTGCTAAGTGCTTTATTCCCGGACCATCTCATTTAATCTTTACTGAGATCCCAGGAGGCAGATATTGCTCTCTGCAGTTTGTAGATGTGGAATTTGAGGTTCAGAGAGGTTAAATAATTTGGTCAAGGTCATAGGTAGTGAGTGGCAACCAGAGAATTGGAACTCAGTCTGTCAGCCTTCATGCTCTTAACCGCTCTGTGATATGTTTCTATAATAAGTTCTTAATAAATGTTTGCCGACAGCCTAGGCATTTACCCAGATGAGATTGTCTAAATATGTGGGTCCAGTGTTTTTAAGCTAGTGCCTTGGGAAAGGGGGAAATGGGCCTGTACCAGTGGGAAATGGGTAGAAAATGAGCATACCCAAACTTCCAAGGTTTGGGGAATATAGTGTTTGGTTCCAGGTGGGTTGAAATGCAGAAAAAGTTCCCAGGCTCCATCTTGGTGGTTTTTTTGTCCTGTCCCTGTTCTTTCTCTTCCTGACCTCTGCCACCCCCAACCTCATTCGCTTCAGGTTTATCCAAGCCAGGGCTGGTACCTGCAGCAGTGAGAGGAGAGTTGGAACAGGGTGGGTGTTGCCCTGAGAATTTCTGCATCTGCAGAATCAAAGATGGCCAGTCGCTGGTGGGAGCCCTGGTGTGTCAGGTTTCTCTGCTGGAGAGCGCGTGCCAGGGATTTGCGGCAGTTTCTGATGAGGCCCCATACCCCGTAGCAACACTGCCAACCCTCCAAGGTTATTTACAGCAGTTGCTGGCAGGGGCTGCTTGGAGGGATGCTGTTAGCCTCCTGGTCTTGTCCCACAAAGAGCCCACTCTCTCTTCACGCCAGCAGCTCTGCCACATGTGTCCTTGGGCGTTCTGGAAAACCTGGCATCTGATTCCTCCTGCTTCCCTGTCTCTTATCTCTCTGAGAAATTGTCATCCTCGGAGGAACAGGCCCGTGCTGTCTTAGCTTGCCTGCTGTCTGCAAACCACCCAAGGTCTCAGGGGGAATTTCCTATAAATGAGGGTGGGTAATTGGAATGTGAGCGTTGATGGCTCCTCCCCCTCAGCGGACAGAGAGGACTTCCCAGAGGCCCTTGCTTCATAGGCTGCTGTTTTGTGGAAGTTCAGTCCTTTGATAACTCTTTTTCCTCCTCTTCCTGTGAGTAATTTTTTAAATTAAAACATTGTTCATCTACGGGCAAATCCAGTTATTTTTAAAAATACAAATAGATATTCACTATGTGCAGAAAACTCACATGTGAGAACATAAGCTCAGATGAGATATGAATTACTGTACTAAATTATTCTCAGGTTCAGAACCAGGTATGTTTTGTTAGAGAATAATTTGGGTAAGGTGAGTCTTAGGCTGCCTGAGTCCCCAACTTTGGAGCTGGGGGCTAAAGCTCTGTTCTGTGGCCTCTTGAGGAGTGGGAGAGGGGCACATGTGGAGACAGAGGAGCTAGTGCGCCAGCTCCCAGGCCCCGGGGTCATCTCATTGGCTGCAGTTGACCCACTGAGCTGCCACTCTGCCTTCTAGAGCCCACCCAGCAGGTCATTTAGAGAAAACAAGTTGCTTCTTGCTCTACTCCACCATTTCTAGTTACTGGTTTAGTTATAATTCCTGTTGGATTCGGTGCACCACTAATTGACCACCTATTCTTTCAGCTGCAAATGACATTCATTGGTCCACACCCCCACATCCTACTGGTTGCATTTTTCTTTAATTATAAGACTCCTGCACTCCTATGGTTTTAAATCCCTCACCAGCTGTGCTCGGGGCAGAGTGCTGTTTGCTAAAGCTACCTTGCAAGAGGCGTTAACAGTCATCCAATGGAGCAGTTCCAGCAGGTGCTGCCAGGTGAGTATTCAGTGAAGACATCCTCCTTCCTTATCTTCCGCAGATATAAAGGAAGGAGTGCAGATGTTCCTTTAGTAATCCCAGCTTGTCCCAGGATGGCCTGGTGGGCGCTGTCCACGGTCCTGCCGTAACACTAGGGCCATCTGCCCGCTGGTAATCTGGGAACTCCTCTAGAACAGATGACCAGTCCCCCAAATTGCATTATGTTGTGAGCTTTGGGGAAGCACTTGGCTGAATGAAGAAGTTCCTGAGCCTAGGGAGACATGATGGTAGATGGTCTTGTTCCGACATTGACTTCTTGACTCAGATTTAGGTGTATCAGTTTGCAAGGCAACATGGTACATTGCAGAACCTCCCAACCAGTGCCACAGATGGATGTCATGTGGCCCAGAAATCATGATGCCCTCATCCTTTGCAGTAGCCTGGGGTAGCCTAGGGTGGTGGAGCCCACTGTGCTGTACCAGTGTGATTTCCTCTGTGAGTCATGGTGTGTAAAAGATTGGAAAGCACCAGTACATAGGAAGGTATGTGGGCTACAGAGTTTGCTAGATCATGGTCTGAATGTCCCCTCTTCCACTTCATGGCTGGGTAACCTTGTACATGATAGTTACCTTCTCTTAGCCTACGCTTCTCCATCTGGAAAATGAGGATTATATTTTATCTCAATTTCTTGGGAGGGTAGATAACATATGGAAGCATAGTAGGTCACCTGTGATTTGTTCCCAATAGGAGCGCTTTTCTGCCCAGTCCTCCACAGAGCTGCACTGAAACCTGGCAAGGAAAGAGACACAAACCCTTCTTGTTCTCAGGAAAGAGACATCATGTTGGGACTGTAATTAAGGGTTTCTGATCACTATTCCTTCAAGTGCTCTTCAGCAGTCCATTGGGTAACTCAGGTAATTGGACACCCTCGGTTCTCTCTCTGAGATGAGAGAAAGTGTAGCTTTAAGAAAATTCAGGTTAGAGGATTTGGGCAGATGCTGTAAGGGCCTGTCTGTCACCACTGGGGGCCCCCATGAATGAGGAAAGAAGGGAGTAAGGCCTTCACTTGTTGCTCTTGGATTTTTATTTTTACATCTGATTTTTTTTTTAATTTCCTTTTTCCAAATGGGTATACTTTCATGGGTCCTCCATCTGTCTAGGACCTGATGTGCCATTCAGCACCTGGGGCTCTCTGTTTCCCTCTCTCTTCAAAACCTAAACCTCCTCATCCAACAGCCTGAACCACATCTCCGCCACCACTCACCCACCTTCCCTGTTGCTCACTGGTTGTCTTGTAGGCATCCAGGAATCCCTTCTAAAGTAGTTGGCTCACATCACACCTCTGACCGAAAACCTCCGACAGCTTCCCATTAGCCTTGAAAGAAACTCTTCCTCCTTCCCATGGCCTGTGAGTCCTGCCTTCCCTGGACCCTTGCTGTCTTTCTAGCACAGCACCTGCCACTCTCCTTTGCTCAGGGGGCCTGAGGCACATGGCCCTCTGTCTGCTCCTTGTACTCACCAAGTCTGCTGGTGCTGCCTCGGGCCTTTGCCCTCTGTGTCCCCTCTGCCCTGATGCTTTCCAGGATGTCCACATGGCCCAGGTCTTCGTGTCGTCTTATCAGAGTGTGCCCCCCTGCCCCACTCCATGTCCTCACGCTCTCTAGTGTATGTATTTGACATATTTATCTATATGGCAGACATAGTATATGTCTATGTGTGCACTATGAATTATATATTTGTCTGACTTTTAATTGTCCCTCTGCACTAGAATCTAAATCCCACAGGGCAGGGGCATTGTTTGCTCTGTTCTCTGCTGCACTAGAACAGGGCCTCGCCCACAGTGTTCAGTAACAATTTGTTGAAAGAAGGAAAGGAAAGGAAGGAAGGAAGAGAGAGGGATAGAGAGAAGAATATTTTTTTTAATTTTTAATTTTTTTTTTTGAGACAGAGTCTCACTCTGCTGCCTGGGCTAGAGTGCCGTGGCGTCAGCCTAGCTCACGGCAACCTCAAACTCCTGGGCTCAAGCGATCTTCCTGCCTCAGCCTCCCGAGTAGCTGGGGTAGCTGGGACTACAGGCATGCGCCACCATGCCCGGCTAATTTTTTCTATATATATTTTTAGTTGGCCAATTAATTTCTTTCTATTTTTTTTAGTAGAGACAGGGTCTTGCTCTTGCTCAGGCTGGTTTTGAACTTCTGACCTTGAGCGATCCTCCTGCCTTGGCCTCCCAGAGTGCTAGGATTACAGGCGTGAGCCACCACCTGGCCGAGAGACGAATATTTTAAAATCCCATATTTCAGTCGTACCTCTAATTTACGGGAGTCGCTGGGCTCCAATGGGCTTCCAGCCCAAGAGGGAAGTGAGGAGTCAGTCAGAGTACTGAGCCCAGCACCCCCGCCAGCCCCTGTGTCCTCGGGCTCCCAGGTGCTCATTCCACCAGGTCCAGGGCATCGTGGGACCGGGGTGGGCATGCCTCAATTCCTGCTCGCGCCCATTTCCCCCGTGTTCTCACACGAAGGGGCAGCTGGCACTGGTTCACCGCGTGGCCTCCGAGGGCCTGGCCTGAGGTGAGCACAGCCCTAGTGCTGCCTCCGTTTATTCTCATGGCAACGCCGGGAAGTGGAGGCTTCATCCCCATCTTTCCAGATGCAGAAGCTGAAGCTTAGAAGGGTTGTTACTTTCCCCAAGGCGCACAGCTAGTAAGTGGCAGAACAGGGCTCAGATTTAGGTTTTCCTGACTCTAAACCATGATCTTAAAGCCCACGATAGTGTCGAGGTTGTGTCAGGTCCCAGAGTCAGACTGTTGGTGCAGACCCAAAGGACTCCACTTTCTGACCATGTGCCCACGGATGAGTAGCCTTATTTCCTAGAATCCAAGATGCCTATTTTTGCACATTACCACATCTTAAAATCGGGACGTGACATGCTATCAAAATGGCTGTGGGACTATGGCAGCAGTGACCTAGTTGGTGAAAACCTTCCATTGACCCTTTCCAGTAAGTTCTAGAAAGTGCCAGCATCAAAGGGATCCTAAGTTCAATGAAATATAGGTAATTAATCCCTCTAAGCCTCCATGTCTTCATTTGTGAAATGAGAACCATTGTGATACAATTCCTGACAGAGTGAAAGGAGATTATGTCTGTGCAGTGCTCAGCACAGTGGTTGCCACAGAGGGGGACTCAAGGATCGTGGCCTGTGTGCTGTTGTTGTCATTGCTATTGTGACTGCACCCCACTGTGCCTTCAGAACGTCCCCCAGTAGATCTTCAGCCCCTGAATTCTAGTAAAGAGAGAACGCGTGGGGGGCATGGCGCAGCCGTTGCTCACGTGCTGCTGGGCGTGCATCCCCCCACGTGCAGTGGGGACGTGGAACCGAGAGATCTGTGTGCACGGGCCCCACCCACGCTCTCCAGGGCCAGCTCCGCCCCCTCTGAGCCATCTGCCCCTGCTCCTGCTTCCCTTCCCTCTTGACAGAGAAAACAAAATATTGACTGGAGAGAGCAGACTCAGCAAACACACCGGGAAGGTGAGGTGGGGTCACAGAAGATCCTGTTGGCTCCTTGGCCTGGTTTGTTGTTTGGAACAGTCCCACTAGTCCTGTGGGAACACTGTGCCCACCCAAAAGTTATCTCTCTGAGGTAGCAATGGATCCTGTCTACAAAGTAGGGAGAGTGGAGTATAAATACTGACTCCTTTAAAAGAGGCATAAATGTCATTGAATGATGGCCAGGCTTCCTAGTGTACCTTGGCTTTCAAACTGTCGCTTGGGGTACCCTTAGGGCATGGGATGCTCTTGGCATCAGAAAATCAGAAAAACTGGAAGCTGGAAAAATATGTTAGACTCCAGAAAATTTGGGGAGTTCAAAATGCACCAATTCATTCATGTGCTCATTCGCTTCATTCATATCATACTTACTGAGCTCATAGAATAGTAGGACATCAGGATTTGGCCTTGCAGGAGCAAAGATGGTGTCAACTGCAACATGGATCAAAACACAAACCTGGCGAATCTCTGAAATGGAGTAAAAGAAGTACCACTCTGTTTATTTGACTTCTCAGTACACTTTTCTTTCTCTTTCTGCCTTGATCCATGTGGTAACCAGATGTAGCTGGTAGGTAAGTGCGGGTCTCTATTTTACAGATGAATAAGAAACAAGTCCTGGGGTCCTCCCCACATGTGCTGCAGGGCTGCACTCGGTTAGTGTCCCCCAGCTGGGGCACGCAGACTTCTAGTAGGTCTTAGTGTCCCCCCAGTCAGCCTGTTAGCATTCCACCCCTGCCTCTTTGTTTCAAAGGCGAGGCAGCGGTTAGGATTTCAACATGGGGAGCAGGTTGTCCTGAGAGGATGGGAAGGCAGGGACCCTGGAACAGCTGTAAGTGCCAGGTTTCACCCACAGAAATTTGTAGGGTAACCTGTGTGTGCCAGCACTGGGCAGGCAGGGAGCGGTGAAGGGTGGGCACAAAGCTGAATACACCTTGGTCCCTGCCTTCAAGGAACTTCCTGTTTAGAAAAGGGATGAGGCATGTAAACAGTTAGCTGTGCCAGAAAGTTAAACGGTGAAAGTGTAAAACAGTATTGCCAGGAGTATGCTGAGAAGGGCAAAGGAGGAGGGTGTTAATCTCACTCCCAGGGTTGCTGCAGGTGCCATAGAGGTGAGGCAGTGGGCCCAGAGGCTTCAGGAGGCAGAGGAGGGGAGAGGGCAGTGCAGACAGGGTGGGCGTGGGCTGGGGGCACATGGAAGCCCAGGCGGTGGAGGGGCCCAAATGCCTGGGAAGGGCCTGGGCTACCTTCGGCAGGCAGTGGGAGTGGGTGACACCAGGCACCGTGCACGGTGGCCTGTGGTAAAGTGAGCTGAGAGCCGCCACAGGCATCTAGCCAGAGAGAAGGCCTGAACTCGGGCAAGAGGGTAGGAAGAGGGCACACCTGTGACAGCTGGGGAGGGTGGAGGACAGGGAGGTCAAGAATGGTGCGGGGTCCCGGCTGTGTGTCCTGGGCAAAAACGTCCCAGGAGAGCAGCCACCAAGTCAAGGCCAGGCCCTGTCAGGAGCAGTTTGCTCCAGGTGACTGTCAGAGGTTTCAATAAAACAATCAAAAATAATTTGGAGGACAATTTGTGTCTCTGATAGCTGTCTGACCCGTGTTGGGCTCAGTGGAAGCCCACAGGCTCTGAGGTAATTAGAACAGTTTGGGCCACAACTGCCTGTCATGTGGAAACCAGGAAGCTGTGAAGCATCCTCTGAGGGCAGGGGACCCAGCCACGGTTCCTTCTTAGCACCAGTGACACCTGCTCAGTTGGATTTAACTGTGGCCTGGGAGCAGGGCCCCCTCCCTGCTCTCCTCTCCGCACGGCTCTCCAAGCTGCCTGTTGCAGAGTTTTCTTTTCAAGGATGGGCTTGGCCACAGAGCCCTTTCCAGAGCCACGAGACCCACGGGTAGCAGGGCTGGCTGGGCGGGGCACCATGGGGTCTGTGAGGTGACTGCCTGCTTCCCCAAAGACGGAAGTTGACTGTCTGCTCCTCCACTCAGCTCCCCCGGGGAGTCTGACTCGGAAAGTCAATGGTTCTCTTCTCCCTTGAGTTTCCTGGTACAACCTTCCTGAGCAAGAAACACCCCAGGCCCAGGAGGCAGGTGCTCAGAAGAGCTGACTTCAGCGTTCCAGAAGGGCCTGTCTCCCCCTGCCCCCTCTCTGGCCGCTGTGGGGCGGCGAGGCTCCAGGTCGTAGGGTGAGAGCGGCCATCTCCCACGCCCTTGAGCTCCTTGCCGATGCTGTGCTTGAAAAACTGTTGTGGAGCCAGCAGCCCTCTGGCAGGAGGTATTTTTACCTGTCTGCCTCCTAGTCGCACTATTTTTTTCTCATTTGAAGAAGATTCACAGTTCAGTCGCTCAGTCCTGCCTCTCTCACATGAGCTATTCTGAGCTGGAAGCAGCATCTGTTGCTAAGTGACGAGCTGGCACCTAGGGCTTGCTCGGCACTCGAGCCTCTGTGCGTTGTGCTCTCAGTAATTGAGGCATTCCTTTCAGAGTACCATGCGACTTCAGCATCAGACGCGCTGCTCGAGAAAGCAACTCTCCAACCCACCCCAGCTACTACAGGGGGATGGTTAGAGTGTGGCTGGGCTGGTTGTTAACACATCCCCACAATTCCCCAGCGAGCTCTTGGCCAATGGGGGGTGGCAGGACAGATAGGTCGCAGAACCTGCTGCCGCTGGTGCCTGGGACAGAATGCGCCATGCAGGAGGGGCTCTCCCTGGATATACGCTAAAGCTGAAAAGGGCCTTGGAGACTTCACACCAACTCATTTTACACACAGGGAAACTGAGGCCCAGGGAGGTTAGGGCAGTGGCATCAGGTTGTACAGTTGGTTAAGAGCAGTCCTTGGCCTCCTGTTGCCTGGATCCTGGCTGTCTTCACCCGGTGCAGGGGCAGAGAAGAGTCACTCCTCTCTGCGTCCTTTGGTCCCAGTGTTTGTCCCAGGCAGTGCTTTGGGATCATTGGCTGGGAACACTTTGGATCCCCGGGGCCCTGGGCTGAAAGCTGCCCTTTTACTCGTACCTGGACTCCAGGCTTCAGGGAACTGGGATGAGGGAGGAAGGAAGCATTGTTCCAAGTTGCTGCCTCCACCTCGCCTTTAAAAAATCTTCCAGCCTGGAGAATGCAGTGAGCACAGGAGACGAGACCTGAGCGCTGATAGCTGTGTGGCCTGAGCCATGCCTTGTGCCACCCTGGCCTCAGCACTCCCATCTGTAACCTAGAGCTGCCAGCTCACTTCCCTGGGCCAGGGCGTGCGTGGAGGGAGCGCACAGGAAGAGGCACCATTTGTGAGCACCCCCTGGCTGCCGGCTCAGTTCTCAGACCAGTGCGCCCTATCCTCCCGGCAATGCCGAGAGGTTGGCGCTGTTGGCATCTTCCTTTGTCAGACGAGGAAACTGAAGCTCAGTGAGGTGAGGAAACTTGCCCAGGCCAGGCGGTTGGTACACAGTGAACCTGGGATTTGAACCCAGGCCATCTGATTTCTGAGCAGTATCAACACCCCATGTTGTACCAGTAGAGCATGTAAAAAATGTTTTTTTAAACGGTTTCAAACTATTACAGGTACGGCCTATATTTTTAGTAATAATAACAATGCTAAACTTTTAACCCAAGGCCTTGTTTTTGTTAGTAATAATATTGCTGATCTTTTGAACTCAAGCCTGGAGCTGCGGGGCTCTTGCCTGACTTCCTTAGACAGTGGGGTGGGGTGAGTGGTAGGACTTTTAGGGCACCACCCAGCAGCCTTAAGAGGTTGCCAGTTCTCACTAACAAAAGTGGGTTTTCCTGAGGTGGTGCAAAATACTTTCTCCACTCTTTCCCACCTCTACTCCTGCTGTGAACTCACTTTGGCCCTTCCTGAGGAGAAATGGAACTTGCGGGACCAAATATAAACATGGGGACCTGCATAATTTGAAGTGCGTAAAGGTAAACATCACGAGGCGTCCATGCAGCCGCTGCCATTCAGATCCTTCCTGCGTGCCGAGCTCTGTGCTGGGCACTCCATATGCAGCCACTCATCGGGTCCTCACAGCAGCCCTCCCTGGGAGATGGGAACTGTCATTAAATAGATCCTTTTGCCCTGGAGGAGACTGATGCATGCATAAGTAAAGAGCTTTTGTCCAAGAGCACACAGCCAGTGTGTGGCCAAGTCCTCGGTGGCTGCCCCTCACTCAGAGCTGTCCCTCTCTCCCCTGCCCTCTCCCCACCTCCTCTGGCCACCTTGCTGTTGCTGAAATTCCCAGTGCTCCTTCCTTTTGGGGAATTTTGTGTCTCCTCTGCCGATGGCCACTCTCAAATGACATTCAGGTCTCTGCTCAAATGTCACCTCCTCAGAGACTCCTTTCCTGACTTCCCCTCTGCCCACCCACCCGGCATTAAAGAGCCACCTGCCAGCTTGCTCTGCCCCCCGACTGGCCATTACATGATACATCCATTTCTTTAGTATCTGGCCCTTCCATGCAACAGGTAAACTCCACAAGAGGAGACACTTGCCTGTTTTGTTCCGAGCTGTATTCCTTGCACCTAGAACAGAACCTGTGTGTGGGAGGCACTCAGGAAATGCATGTCAGGTGAGTGAGTGCAGGAGTGGACGCATTAAATGGGAACTCTCAAACCCAGGCCTGTCTAACTTCAAGGCCTATGCGCCACGCCCCCATGCCCAGCTTCTCTCAGTGTCCCCCCTGCTTACTGAGTCTGACCCATCTCCCCAGACGAGACTCTGGTCAGGGTGTCAGGAGAACCTATAGCTTCCGGCACTTCACTTCCTCTCTCTGAACCTAAATTCCCTTGAATATAAAATGGGAATGTTGAGTAGGGTGATTGCTAGGGGTCCTTTAAGCCTTCATTTCTAAGAGTCTGACCTTGCTGTCACTGGAGCATATTCACTGGGCACAGGATCCAGTCATGATTGCAGCTCAGCCCAGTGCCTCAGCTTGCAGATTGGTACTAGCACTTGGCATCCTGCAAACCTGATGGCATGGGGGTCCTCGGGTCCCATCCTGTGATGCAGGACGCTCATAGGCATCAGAGACAGCTTGGGAAGAAGGAGGAAGCTCCTATTGAGCTGACGCCCTGCGGTTGCTGTGATGCTGCGGTCATCCTTCTCCGGCTTTACCAGAATGTGCTTTGTCCTTGGGTCCTCCTACTTTAAAAAGGTGCCTTTTTTCCTCCCAGCCCTTTCTCATGTTGGTGATCAGAGCTACCACTCACTAGGCTATTTAGGGAGAAATATGGGCTCCATTTTGTCAGCATTAAGATAAATTCTGCAGACTTGCAGGAATCCCCCTTGGTTTTCTCCAGTTGTGGCTTGGTGATCGGTAAATCATACCTAATGCATTGCAGATTGTTCTGATCAAATCCCACTGCAGAGTAGCTGGAGGGAGGCTCTGAGCCAAGGCACCCTAGTGATTGCAGTCTCCAGAGGGACCCTGGCCCTAATCCCCAGCTATAGTCTTCAATAAAAGCTGTTTATGTAAGCTGTAGGGAAGGCAGAGGTGTCTAGACAAGCAGCCATTTCTCTAACTGAGCACCCTGGGGACTGGGACCTGCTGAGTGGGGGAGGGGCTCATCTGTCAGCCCAGGGAAGGGCACAGGCCTCCCCATTGCATAACTCCCTGGGGCCACCCTTCACCTGTATAGTGTGGGCAACATAGCAGCCCTAGGGGAGGCTGAGGGCTGAAAGTTCCACAGACACACAAGAGTCACCTTTGGGGCACCTTCCAGGACACAGTGGGATGTTAGCTGGCCCACTGTGAAGTGAGTCCCAACAGAGAGCTTCTTGTAGGGAATTCTGTGATCTTTTAGGCACGCTAGCTTTGTCCTAGTTAATCCAAAGTCCAAGACCCTAACTGTTCCTGGGGTGGGAGGGGGCAGTCACTAAAGACCCACTGTCTCCCTTGAATGAGGAGGGGGGTTGTTACCCACTAATGTGGTCCAAGGCCTGGCCTGGGGAGGGCTAGCCAACTCCACAAGCCTGCGTGGACAGTTGTTCCCATCTGCTAGGCCTCCCAGCTTCATTACATGGGCAGCACCGTCTGGCTGGCCAGGTCCCCTCGAAGGTTGGGCCTTTGCTGGAGTCAGGCAGGAGGTCTGGGTCAAGGACAGCAGGAAGAGCAGCCTGTGCCCTTCTGCTGCACAGTGACTTTGCCTGTGCCGTTCAGGTGGCACTTGCATACGAGAAGAACAAACAGAGCCCGGCTTCCAGAGACAGCCGTTCCCTTAATAAAGGAATTACAGAGCTGGGTAACTTACATCCCTAGAAAGATGCAGGGCAACTGTGGGCCGGGGGTGTGCGTGTGTTTAATTTTAAATCCTCCAACCTCCACTTAATGAGGAAGTGCCTTGAAATGTAACGGAATGTTGGGATTCTTCAAAGGATGCATTTTTTTGGTGCTTTATTTCTTTAAGAGAAAGCATGAAAGACAAATGAGGGCTGGCAGGAGCAGAGGAGGGTTTGCCTCCCCCGCCCGCGTTGTGCAGACATTATCTGCTGTAAAACTGTCGCTGAAGGATGGAGAATCAGCTCTTGGCTGCAGTGGCCTTCAGATAATGTCAATGCTGAGCAATGGCCCAGGATTTGTTGGCACTGAGCAAACACCTCTCAGGCTCTGGTGCCAGAATCCTTAATTGTGCCAGATCAGCTGCTCCTGCCAGGGGAACTAGGGGCCATAGGCGCTAGTGTCCAGGGGCCCCATGGTGAGGGCTCCAGAGGCTTTTTTTTTTTTTTTTGCAAATATTAATGTCCTTTTGAATAGCTTGAGGATCCTGTAAAAAGGCAGAGAATGATTCAGTAGGTCTGGAATGGGCCTGACATTCTGCATTTCTGACAAGCTCCTGGTGATGCTATTGGTACAAAAACTGTATTTTGAATAAGAAGACCCTGGAGAAGGCAGACACTGGCCAGGTGGTTTTGACTAAATAGAACACAAGAGGGCTAGGTCTTGGCCACTACCTTGGCTACCCTAGAAGGGGAAGGCTGTGGGCACCTCCAAAAGGTCTTGAACACTCCAGGCCATGCAATATGAAAGAGAGAAATGTCACCATGGATAACACTTTGTTTGGGTTTGGTGTATGGTTTTGCTTATTTCGTCCATTTGGTTTACTTTCTAATGATGCTCAGGGAAGGCCTGTGGGAAAATGGAATTTGAGCTCCTCCCTGAGCACCACCTGATGGGGAGAGAAGGCACACTCATCATTTGAGGCCCCTGTCCGGCCTCAAAGTGTGTGACGGGAAGTTGATTTGGGTTGTGTCCAACTCCCTGGTGTGGTCAGCTAATCCTCTCCTCCTCCCCTGGATTTGCAGGTCCTCGGATGAGAAGGAGCTGACAGCAGCTGAGTGCCACCTTCTCTGCGTGCTGGGGAGCAGGGCTGCACAGCCCAAGTGGCATCAATGCCTAAGAACAGCAAGGTGACCCAGCGTGAGCACAGCGGTGAGCATGTCACTGAGTCAGTGGCCGACCTGCTGGCCCTTGAGGAGCCCGTGGACTATAAGCAGAGCGTGCTGAATGTGGCCGGGGAGGCAGGCAGCAAACAGAAGGCGGTGGAGGAGGAGCTGGATGCAGAGGACCGGCCGGCCTGGAACAGCAAGCTGCAGTACATCCTGGCCCAGATCGGCTTCTCCGTGGGCCTTGGCAACATCTGGAGGTTTCCCTACCTGTGCCAGAAAAATGGAGGAGGTGAGAGGCAGCCCAGCTGCACCAGGGTGCCCTGTAAATGGGTGCACTGAAGGGTGGAAAAGAACACCCCTTTGCTGGGGCAGAACTAGGGCCCTCGGAGGTTGGAGCTCAGGATTCCAGAGTAAGGCTCACCAGGAATAGCTGTAGAGATGCTAATGGCTGTCGGGAGACTGAGAGCATGATGGTAAGAAGGTGGGCTCTGGTCCCAGACTGCCTGGGCTCAGACCCAGCCCCCGCTGGGACCTGTGCAAGTTGCTTGACTTCTCTGTGCCTCTTTTGCAAAATGGGGATATTGTTGTTCCTGCCTCACAGGATAGCTGGGCAGATTATATATAGCCTTACACGCAACACACATAACACACACCCGACACATAGTAAGGAGCACTTATTGGCCATTATTATTATACACTTACCAGATGCTAGGCCCCGTTTTATGGGCTTAATGGATATTAGGCTTAAATGTCTGAAACGGCTGATATTTGAGCATCTTGGAACAACCAGAGTACCAATTTCATATAGTTCAGCCATGGAATCTTCCCAACAACCTCACTCCTTAAGCGAGGAAGAAGTTATTATCATCCTTATTTTAGAGACTGCAAAACTGAGGTATAGATTAGTTAGGTATCTTGTTCAGGGTCATCTGGGACTAAAGTTACAGCTAATGGTCAGGTCAGGGTTCAAACCTCGACAGCCTGGTTCCCCAGAGCCTGGGCACTTAACCACTACTCCTACTGCCTCCCAGGCATGAGGGCCCTCACACTGCCCCCTGCGTTTGAATCCCTTGTGAATCCCCAGTATCAAACCACTACCACCACTTCCAGTCCCAGCTGGGGAGAAGCTCCCAGGCATTGTCTCCCTGGCACCTCTGAGGTAGGCTGGAATTTTCCAAGGGCAGCTTGCTCTGAAACCAAAGGACAACTAACTGAAAATAAACAAAGAAAATCGCAACAGGCTAGAACCGATGATGTTCCCAAGCCTAGATCTCTGGTCCTGAGAAAGTCACCCAGCAGAGCGCTCTTGTGCACCTGAGTCCCTGTGTCCTGAGACTGCACACTCCAGCCTGTTGGGTGGCCTCATCTTTGCAGGCATTTCAACCTAGCTCCTTCCCTCCCGGCTCCGCGGGACTCTCGCCACGTAGCCTCCCCCAAGATGCAGCCTGCTTCAGGTAAGTGTGTCCTCTTCTCTCCAGGACACATCTTTGCCTGGTTCACTCCTGGCCAGGGGCTTCGCCTCTTTTCCAGTTTCTACTGAAGGGCAGGGAGCGAGAATGCCCACTTGCTCTGTGTGTTTGAGTTAAGCCGGAGACTTCTATCTCTCCACCATAGCACAGTATATTCACAACATGGTCTCTTTGCTTGAAAGATCTTTTTCTCCCCCAATAAGTAACTGTCAATCAGAGCTTTGGTCTGCATGGCATGGTCACTGAGTTGGTATAAGACCAGCCCAAAGAGAAGATATAAATATAAGTTTGTGGTTTCCTTATGCCCAATGAGATGTTGAGAACAGCTCCAAGGCACCCAAGACAACTTTAGAGGACATGTGGCATTAGGGAATTTCACTGGGAATCTCTACCTTTGTCCCTTCTGGCTTAGGTGATCCGTTCTGCCTGGGCGCTTGGTGCTGAATCACAGAGTCCCTCTCTCTATCACAAACACAAACCCACTCACGCTCACACCCAGCCAGTGTTCCTGCCACAGTCTGCCCATTGGCAGACAGTCCCCGTCACACCAGACGGAACCTCCCCCAGAAGGAAAGTGTTGTCAACCCTTAGGGTTCGGAGCTCTCCATTCCACATTCCTGCCTTCATTTTCCCATCCTCTCTGATCCCTGCAATCCTTTTTTATCTCTACCTTTAACTGTCCTGTATAGTACAGGTTTTATAGTAAGTCATCTTAAATATTTTTTAGAAAGAGGCAAATTATCACAGGGAGGAGACAGCTGTTTGGTCGGAGAGTTGATTCTATGTACTTTTGAGCCATGGGTGATCCAGTCGAACTTTGCTGAAATCTGAATGGAAACTCTGGAACTCTCCTTAGCTCCACTGGATGCTGGCAATTTCTTTATTCTGTATTCTCTTAGTTTGCCCTCTTTTCTGTTTATTTTTATGAAAAAGAGTCAAATGTTCATCAGGTGCTTACATGGGTAAGTAACTCACGTAATCTTCACAGCAGTGCAATAGGTATAGGGTCGAAGCTTATGAAATGGTCATTTCTGTAAGTCAACAATGATAAATATCAGAAATTTCATACCTATTGTTTTCATTCTCTTTACACAGATGACAAAATAGCAGCACAGAGAGATCAAGTAATTTGCCCAAAGTCACACAGTTAGTAAGTGACAGAGTCAGGATTCTAACCCAGGAGGTCTGACTCCAGGATTTGGAGCTCAGCTCCTATTCAATCTACATCTCAACAGGCTGAGGCCAAGGTGGTCTTTTAAACCTCAGAAATAACCTCGGGGTCTGCCAGAAGTGAAGCTCAGAGCGTTGACTGAGCCGGACTGCTAGAGATCCAGGGGACCCCAGTGACCCTGGACTGTCCTCCCCTAGGGCTGTGTTCCACTGCATTTCCTAACTCCCTGAAGGGTGCTTCCAGCTGTTCAGAGGAATGACCCGGGGCTCCTGAAAGCCACTGAAATATCAAACGAAATCCAGTTGTGTCACCAAGTTGTATTTTTCTAATGTGAAAGGGGGTGTGGTTGCATTTCCAAATCATTTCAACAAAGATTGATATGAAAAAGTGCCTCTGATTAACCAAATTCTGCCCACCTTGACTGTAGTGCCTTGAGCACTCTGGTTAGCTTGGCTGTGGGGTGGTAGAGCTAAGTCAGGTCAGTGCCCTGCGGCCTGGCTGAGGTGGACAGGACCTCGATGGCAGGGGGCCGGTGCCCAGTCTTTGCCTCCAATCGCTCTTTGACAGCAGTCACCTGGAGACTCTCCCTGGTTCTCTGGGGAGAGGAGAGAAGTATCCATAGGCGATGCCAACACCCTGAAACCCATCTCCCGGCACATCTTGCCCCACCCAAAGACACTGGGGCAAAATACAAAACCAGCAACGCTGTGAATCCCTCTGCCTTCCTGCATCAAATCACTTCTCTCTTCTTCCATCTCCCTGCACCCAAGACCAAGAGTCTAAGTTAAAGACAGACCGGGAGGCCTCAGTGTGGTGGTCCTTCAGGCCCTCCCTCCTTTGAGAACCATGATGGGGCTGCTTGTTGGTGACCAGTTGAATTTACGCGTGCATGTGTGTGTCTAATAAATTAGATGCTGTTGCATCAGGCTCTGTGGGTTGCCTCCTCATAAGGCTTTCCTGACTAGCTGCTTTAGACCCCAGCCTTCCCTTAGCATGTCTGTGCTCACTTGGCCTGTGTGACTAGTCTGTGGGGTGTGTGCACACACGAATGCTGACATTGCTCATGTGAATCTGACACCTGCCTCCCCAGTGAATGGGTCCCAGGAGGGTGTCTGTGCCTTCTGCTACTCCACCATCCCCTGCTGCCCTTACCTGGCACAGAGTAGATCCTCCTTAAACAGCAGATTGTTACCAAATGCCAGGTTTTGTGCCCAGGAGATGCCTGGTCTCTGGTGTTCATTGGCAGATTGGGCACACGTTGGACAAGACGTGGATGTTATGGTATGGGGGGCCAGGGCAGTGTGGCTGAAGACTCCTCACTTGCAAGGCTTGGTCTGGTGGTGCTGGGTGGCCATCAGGGCCCTGGTGACCCGGGCTGGCCTGACCTTGTTTGACAGACAGACAGGGCCTTGCTAATAGGACTAGGTTGTTGGCACAGCTGTCAGTGGGGTGCACTCATCTGTGTCCGGATGTGGTGTTAATTCTCCTGCTAAATGCCCTGTCACTTGGAATCGAGATTGTGTCTGCAGTGAGGCCCAGGACAGCGAGATTAATTTATCACCTGGAATATTTAGTGAGATCCATTCTCTCTTTTATGATCCTCCCGGCTACACTTTCCTGAACTGCTAATTTCTCTCCCGTTCCTCCCAATTAGCAGCTGTAGGTTAATGGCGAAGTTGGTCAGACCCTCTCTCCCCAGAAAGCATCCAAGCTCCGCTTCCCTGGAGCTGCCCGGTGTGCTGTGTCACACCCAGTGAGCCCCGTACCGTCTGGGGCTGCTTCTCTGTGGGCGGGAGGGGGTGTGAACAGGTGTCCACGGAGTCCCTCATAAGGTGTGTGTCTGCATGTGACTTACCATGTGGATTCCCGAGTGGCGATGGGTCTGTCTCTGAGCCTGGCCCCGTGAGTGGGAGATGGTGACAGACATATGGTTCCTCCCTGCATGTTTTCAGGTCTGGGGAGTCAAGGGGCAGAAGGAGGGTCTGGGTGGGCCAGTGTGTGTTAGGTCACACGTGGGTCAGACCATTCACGGAGGAGCACCGGGTCTGGGCTGAGTCTGGAGGCCACAGCGGCCACCCCTTCCCTCACCCAGTTGCCATGCTCTATACTCCCCCTGACATCCCTCCTCCTCCCCACAGGTGCCTACCTGGTGCCCTACCTGGTGCTGCTGATCATCATCGGGATCCCACTCTTCTTCTTGGAGCTGGCCGTGGGCCAGAGGATCCGCCGCGGCAGCATTGGTGTGTGGCACTATGTGTGCCCCCGCCTGGGGGGCATCGGCTTCTCCAGCTGCATAGTGAGTCGAGGGCTGGGGGCAGGCGCTGAGCGGCAGGCAGGGGGGTGCTCTTGGGTACTGGGAGGGGGTCACTGAGTTCACAGGCCGGGACAGGGCAGGACGGGGGTCTTCAACATGAGGATTGCTTCCAGCTTGTGTCTCAGGACCACAGTCCACGTATTTCCTGAACTGAAAGCTGACCACACGGCCTGTAACGGCATGTGATATTTGCAGCTGGTGCTAAGGAGGAAAAGCTGGGACATCTCAGCCAGAGTTCTCTGGGGACATACGGACTATGCCAAATACCCCTCTTTGCTTACCAGCCCAGCAGCTCCCCACGAGGGCCGTCCTTCCTCTTTCCTCGGTCAAAGCATATTTTAATTGGGTGAGTGGGTCACTCAGGAAAAGGCAGACCAGGGGCTCAGTGTCCCCTTGCCATTTTGCTGAGACAATGAGCAGAGTCGGAGGACTCAAACAGGAACCTTGTGGGCAACCCAGGACAGGTGAGTCTTTGGAACAGTGGGAGACAGGGAGACCTCACTGACCCGGGATGAGGAACTGCACGAGGGCCCCAAGCTTGTCCACAAGACCGCAGATGAGGCTCTGCACAGAACTCTAGGTGAGGAAACTAAAGGCATAGCCTGCGGGTGCCCATGCTCACACCAGGGGTAAAGTCTGGAATGCGCTTCTGGAAAGGACTAAGCATTCTCTCAGGCCTGGCAGCAGGGACAGCCCAAACCTGCCTCAGGCAGAGACTGGGAGGGGGCCTGTGCAGCCCTGCTCTCGTGCCAGCCATCACCTGTGCACAGGTCAAATGCAGCGTGCTCTGCTGGGGCTGGCCACGTGTGTATACGCAGAAGTGTGTGTGTGGCCTCCCACTTGGACGAAAACACCTAAGTAAAAGCAGGGGTCTCTGTCTATATTCTTACTAAGCTCTGTGCTGTGAGTGTCTGTGCCTGCACACAGGTGCTCAGTGAGACTGATTGACCAGCATCTACCGATGCTGGAGACCGCCAGGCCCCGGGAAGAGAGTCCTCAACATCCAGTGGATGAGGCAGATTCCTGCCTGTAAAAACATTGCTCTCGAAGAAAGCCCGTAGACCCTCAGTCAGATTCCACGTACTCCTATTTTAAATAAAATTCTACCAAGGTTAGTTATCATTTTTCCAAGAAATGAAAAGTGACATCTTTCTAGAGACAGGCTGCTAACAGCACCAAAGAGAGAGTAGAATCCCTGAGAGAAGAGAGGACACAGGGGCCAATCAGAAGCATCCATAAAATCTCAAAAAGCACAGTGGGTCTGGGGGCCCAAGCTGTGCCGGGGTGCCTGCACAGTCCTGCAGGGCATCCCTGTGATTAGGAGCCCGAGTCATCCGGAAATGATGGGGAAGTGCTTTGAGTATCTCAGAAGAGTTTCAAACTGGAAAAGATTAACATTTTAAGAGTTTGTTGCTTAAAGGAGAGAACTTTAATATCTGAAAAATTCCATTGTGGATTCCCTGAATACCAGATGAATGGAGGATTGAAAGGAGGCCCTCAACTGCCCACATCTCATCCCTCCTCTTCCTCCTTCAAGGCTGTGCCGCTCTGTTCTTTGTCATCTCTGGTGCTGCTGGGCCTTGGTTGGAGTGTGGCGGCGGGGAGGAGCGTGGGGGCGGGGTGGAGTGTGGGGATGGGGGTTCAGCCTCTGAGACCCCTGCACCGGCCCTTGTCCTCAGGTCTGCCTCTTTGTGGGGCTGTATTATAATGTGATCATCGGGTGGAGCATCTTCTACTTCTTCAAGTCCTTTCAGTACCCACTTCCCTGGAGTGAATGTCCTGTCATCAGGAATGGGACGGTGGCAGGCAAGTATGGAGCCCCAGCTGGAGATGCCCAGCTAGCCCTTGTCCCAGGAAGGGGTCTATCAGGCGTGACGCACAGGCTTGGGACTTCATTGACATGCATCACCTTAACGTCTCTGATCCTCGTTTCCTCTTCCCCAGTGTGATAATTCCCCAGTGTGAATTATCTTTTTCTGGCTTATTTTTTATGGGGACCGAGTAAGATAATCAGAGTAGGTAAAACTCTGGAAGTTGTGACCTTTGCTGCGTTGTTATGAATTACTCTGTGTTATTCTAACACCATACTTTCTGAGAGCAATTTTAATATGCATCCCAGTCCTATAAAGGGCTGGATGATTATCCCACTTCACGAATGGGAAAACTGAGGCCCAGAAGTGACTTTCCATGTTCACACCACCGTTTGACCAATGATCGGGCATGAGAACCCAGACCTCCAGTTCCCAGCTCAGGACCTTCCCCAAGTAACATTAGGCGAGTTCAGCGTAACCCTTCCTACCTTCCATGGAAGAGCGGGCAGGGGTGGCGTGGGTGGGAATTCAGCCAGGTCAGTGTGTCCTGAAGCCCCCCAGGCCCATCAGGAGTGCAGAATTCCCCAGGGCCTGCCAGAGCACGGCTAACCCAGAATGAGCACGGCCCCTCCGGCTGCCCGTCCTCAGCCTCCCCTTCACTCGCTGCTGCCCTGAGCGGGGTCCAGCAGAGGAAGTGGCCCCACAGGTCCTGCCACAGGGGCGCTGTAGCCTTTGCTGCCATTTCAGTGGTGGAGCCAGAGTGTGAAAAGAGCTCAGCCACCACCTACTTCTGGTACCGAGAGGCCTTGGACATCTCGGACTCCATCTCAGAGAGTGGGGGCCTCAACTGGAAGATGACCCTGTGCCTCCTGGTGGCCTGGAGCATCGTGGGCATGGCTGTCGTCAAGGGCATCCAGTCCTCGGGGAAGGTGAGAGGTGGGGGCACCCACGACCCAAACAGGGGGACAGCAGAAGGACAGAGAGGGCAGAGAACCCCAGGTCACCCCCATGCAGGGTCCTTCAGGTGGGCTCGGGCTCAGGAGGGCTCCAGATAGGACACAGGCCCCCAGAGGTGGGGTGGAAGTCTGACTGCTGCAGGATTGCTCACTGGGGACAGCTGCCAGGCGTGGGCTAGGAGTGAGCCTGCTGGAAAGTCATAGCCCTGACCGGCAGCCACCTCCATGCCGGGATAGCTCAGGCCTGCCCTGTAAACGTTAAAGTGTTAACCCAGGGGCATCTGCCTAGATTCTGGCCCCTCAGGTTTCCAAGCAAAAGCCCTAGAAGAGCCTGCTCTAAGAAATTTTTGGGGAAAATCAACAGCTTTCCATGCCTCCAGCTAAAGGGCCCTTTGAGCTGGTGGGTAACAGGAGTGACAGGCACCTTGGAGGCCTCTGGGGCAGCTCCACGGCAGTCTCTAGGGCCAGACCAGCCAAGCCCCAAGCTTTTCCCAGCAGTTCAGATCCCTTTTAAATAAGGGCCCTTTCTCACCTGTCACATATCAGCATTCATGGGCTGCCCAGGGCAGAAAGGATGTTAGAGATCCAATAGCCCAATTTATTAATACTCATTTCACACATGAGGAAACTGAGGCCCAGAGAGGGGAAGGCGCCTCACCTAACATCACGCATCCAGCTGGTCTCACAGTCGGAACTAGAACTCTGGCTGGTTGCAGCTCCCGGTTCTTTAGCGGACTTGATAAGCGAAGAAGCTAGGCTCTAGAAAGGTAGTCATCCAGCTGCCACCCTCCGCTCTCCGGAGGCCCAAATAAGAGTTGATGCTTCCCGGCACTTCTCAGGTACTGCTACCTGTGTGAACACACTTGGTTCACAACAACATTATGGACTGAGAATTATTACACCCATTTTAGAGATGAGCAGATTGAGGCACATGGAGGTTAAGTGAATCACCTAGGGTCACGTGGTGGCTAAGTGGTAGAGCCAGGAGAACGCAGGCGGTCTGGCTCTGGGCATGCGCTCTCTTGACCTTTACAGCATTCTGCCCACATAGCCCTCTTGATTTGTTTCACCGAAGCAAACATTCCGTGAGTATCTCCTTTGTGTGAGGCTCTGTACCAGGCACACAGGGACGTAGAGCCGTGCAAGAAATGTATATTCTAGAAAACAGTACATGATTTATAATCACTAGGGGCTAAGTCCTTCATCACATCTTTTCTGCTTGGGAGCCATGTCTGTAACCTCCTGGATGTCTTGTGTCAAAGAAGCTCTAAAGACCAGAGAGATCCTTTGGGGGATGAGACATGGGAAAATGAGGAGTTGAGAGCAAAGGCCTCCCTCAGCCCCTTGGCAGCCCTTGAAAGGAGCACACCAGCCCCAGGCACAGCCATGCCGACTCCAGCTTGTCCTGCTCCTGCTTCTGCCTTGGCTCAGTGCCTGACATGTGCTGGGTTTGGCCCTGTGCCTAGGGGTTCCAGGGCTCTGCTTTCTTCTGCCATCAGAGGAGGCTCATGTGCCCCAGCTGGGAGTGGGGAGAGGGATACCAGCTGCCAAGGGGCTCTGCCTGATGGTGGGTCCCTGTCCTCTCTGCAGGTGATGTATTTCAGCTCCCTCTTCCCCTACGTGGTGCTGGCCTGCTTCCTGGTCCGGGGGCTGCTACTGCGAGGGGCAGTTGATGGCATCCTACACATGTTCACTCCCAAGGTAAGGAATGGGGGCTCCCACATGCCAGGGGGCACTGGCAGGTCCACTGGACCTGGTCAGGTTCATGCAATTTAATGCGCACTGAACACCTGCTATGTGTTGGATGTCGTGTCAGGCCCTGGAGGGATGCACAGGGAAGGGGGAATGGCTCCTGCCCTCAAGGTTCCAAGGAGAGGGACATCACATCAATTTGGTGAACTTAGAAAAAGCTTCAGGGAGGAGATAACATCTGAAATGAGCCTTAGGGAGCAGGTAGGATTGCAATGAGCAGCCGTAGGACATTGTGATTAAAGGGAATCGCCTGGACAAGGATGCAGAAAATACTAGGCATGCTTGAGGCAATGATGGGAAGTCAGGTTTGGCTGGGACACAGGGACAGAGAGCCTCATTCATTCATTCATTCATGGGGGGGTTTCATTGCGTGGCAGCAGGAACCAAGAAGACGCCGAAGAGAAGGAAATTCCTGGGAATCCCACTTTGTACCCAAATCAGAGATGAAGTTACTATTTTATTACAGAAAATAGACCACATGGGTAGTGATTTTAACGTTACAGAACCCATTCATGCCTCCTCTCAATGTTCTCAATAGCCAGGGTGGGAGACAAGCAGGACAGGCAGGACCACTGTTCACATTTCACAGAGGCACAGGCGCCCTGCGGATGTGCACCCATGTTCCCTAACGGTGGTCTGTCCCCACCTGTGGCCTTGCCTCTCTATGACCCTTCAGACCACTGTGCACAGCTGGCATGAGTCCATCCACTGAGGAACAAGAGATTTCCAAATGCAGATTGACATGCCCTTCAAGTTGCCCCAGGCCTCGTGCATGAGTAATCAGCTAGCTGGTCAGGCTGAGAAGTTTGCTTCCGAATGCCAGCTGAGCAATGAGCAGCCATCAGGGCCTGGTGAGGCAACAGCCCATGGGCACAGGGTCAGAACTCAGCCAGGCCAGCTTGAGGTCTTCACTGCTTGTTGATGCCCCCTCTCATGTGTGCATGTGTACACACACACACACTCTAATTCTTATACAGATAGCTCATGCAGATGACATAGGAAGAGCCCAGTAGGGCTAGAAATCCCCATTCCCTCCTGCCTCCCCTTCCTTGCTGCTATGAATAGGCTCCTGATGGGGGGTGGTGGCACTGGCCAGGTCACATACCACTCCATGGTCACCAGACAGGACATAAATTGGCCCTTGGTGTTCTTGGACATAACATCTGAGGTTTCCACATGAAAAACTACAGAGGTCCACTTTATGAAGCAGTTAGTGAATCCCCTAAGGCATGAACGTGAATGCTGAGCCACTGGCTGGCCATAGGGTCCCTGTGAACATGTGAGATCTGACAGAGAAGAAAAAAGGCAAACCTGGTTTCCCTGGGGAAAATGGCCATGAGAAGAAAGCCAACTGTTTTTATGAATTACTTCAACTGTATCTCCAGATCATGATCAGTCCAAAGTGTTCACTTGAATCTTTCAGTCTTTCTACTTAACTGAACTTTATGAGGAAATTACATGCTCTGGTGATGTTCATAAATGTGTGGGTTCACAAAGGTCTCCAGATGGGCCCCTTGATGGCGTTAAGAGTCCCCAGGGTGTAACTCCACGAGCAAGTGGAACAGATTCACCAGGATAGGCTACCAGTCTCAACACACACAGTACTGCTCCCCACTGGCTTCAGACACTCTTTAAAATGTCTTTTTAGTTGTGAAATATCTAATGCATATGAACACATATCAAATAACATAATAAGCATTCTTAAATAATAGAATATTACAGATGCCATTGAGGTACCTGTGATCCCATTGCCTTCCCTTCCCAAAGATAAACACTGTCTTAATCCATTCCTGTTGCTATACCTTAGACTGAGTAATGCATAAGCAGTAGAAATGTATTGCTCACAGTTCTGGAGGCTGAGAAGTCCAAGATCAAGATGCCAGCAGATTCGGTATCTGGTGAGGGCTGTTTCAAAGATGGTGCTTTCTCTCTGCATCCTCACATGGCAGAAGGGCAAGAGAGCTCCCTCAAGTCTCTTTTAGAAGGGCACTGATCTCATTCCCAAAGGCCCCACCTCTTAATACTATCTCATTGGGGATTAGGTTCCAACATAGGAGTTTTGGGGGAACACCAACATTCAGAACATAGCAACCACTATCCTGAATTTGGGATTTATCCTGCTAATACATTCTTTGAAATTTGTTATGCAAATATGTGTATCCATAAATAACATGGCATTTGTGCATACTTTTAAACTTTACATAAATGTCATCATATTACATATATCTTTCTATAACTTGCTTTTATTTTTGCTTAGCACTGTATTTTGAGATATACCTGTATTGATATGTAGCTGTAGTACATCAGTTTTAACTGCTGTATAGTATTCCACTGCAGGACTAAACTAAAACTTATTTATTCATTCTCTAGTTGATGATTGTTTAAGTTGTTTCCAGTTTTCACTATTGCTAATAATGCTACAATAAGCCTTATTACACAGCTTTTCATGTACACAAGTTTCTATATGTTATATGTTTGGAAGTGGAATGGCTGTCTCAAAGGGTATGCATATCTTCAGTTTTTCTTAATGTTGGCCAAATTGGCCTTCAAACTGGTGAACATTCCCCCCAGTTGCGTGTGAGAGTCCCAGTTGCTCCACACTTGTCAGACTTCAATTTTTGCTGATCAGATGGGTGCAAAATGGTTGATGTGCACTTTGAACTATTTCCTGTGTTAATGAACTTCTTGAATTCCTTGGGCCGCTTTTCTCCTGATTACTTTCTCCATCTAGTTAAAAACCCAGATCAGCAGGAGGCACCATGCAATTACTCATGTGATTTTCTCAACGTAAAGTGATGGATTATGATGGGTTTTCTAACCATCAAAACTTTCAGGGAAATTACAAATGCTTATGTCCTTTGGCCCAGCAATTCCACTTCCACTATGTGTCCTACAGATGGATTCACACATAAGCAAAATGATCAGTGTGCAATATGGGTCATTACAGCATTTGTGCTAGCGGCAAAAGATTGAAAACAACCCAAATGCCCATCATTCACTTATCCATTCATTCAGCAAAGGTCCATTGAATGCCGTTATGTGCTGCAGACTGTTCTGGGACCTGTTACCCAGCAGTGAACTAAGCAGACAAAATTTCCGGCTCTCATGGAGTTTATATTCTGGTGGAAGGAGATAGGCAATACGAGATAATGTAAGATAAAGAATTGTTATCGACTGTTGTTGCTAAGGAGAAAAATAAAGAGGAGAAAGAAGGATTGGGCATTTGGGAGAAGAATTGCCATTTTAGACAGGGTGGTCCGGTAAGGCCTCACCGAGAAGCGGCATGTGAATGAAGACCTGGCGGAGGTGAGGTGCAGGCTGTCTGGGTAGGTGGAGGCAGTACCTTTTGTTCCAAACAGAGAACTACGAGTGACCAGGGCTTGAGGCTAGACATGGCTGGCATATTCAAGGAGGCCAGTGTAGCTGGAACAGGAGGGAAAGGGGTAAGATATGTGGTCCGGGGTAGTGCGGACTAGATTGTGAGAGTCTTGTAGGCTAGGTAAAGAGTTTGACATTTTACTCTGGGTGAAACAGGAGCCATTCAGAGTTCTGAGCAGAGGAGTGACACGTGTGACTTCTGTCTTAGGAGGATCACTCTAAGCCCCTTAGGAGGCTGCCATAGAGAATCTGAGGGGGCAAGGACAGAACAGGGAGACCCACTAGGAGGGTCCTCCAGGTGAGAGGTGGCTGGGGTTTGAGCCCAGGTGATGGAAATGGGAGCCATGAGAGGTGGTTAGTTGGAGGCAGAGTCAACAGGATTCGCTGTCGGATTGAATATGAGATGTGTAAGGAAGACAGCAGTCAAGGTGACTCTGAGGTCTTTTACCTGAGCGCCTAAAAGGATGGAGTTGACATTTACGGAGATGGGGGAGGCAGTGGGAGGAGCAGAGTGGGTGGGGAACATCAGGGTACTGGTTTGGACATGGCAGGTTTAAAATGTCTAATAGATATGCAAGTGGACACGTTGAGTAGGCAGTTGGAGATGTGAATCTGGAAATCAGGGTGGAGGTATAAATTTGGGAGTCTGGGGTGACAGAGTTTAAAGCCGTGGGCTGGTTTACAATCACCTGGAGAGTGAACACAGGGAAGAGGACTGAGCTGGAGCCCTGGCGTTTAGAGGGTTGGGGAGGGATAGCTGGTGAGGGAGGAGCAGGCAGACAGACAGACAGACATCCCGGAGGCAGAGTGGAGAAAATGCTTTAAGAAAGAGGGAATCATCAGCCATGTCCTAAGCTGCTGAGAGGTCAGGCGATAAGGACTCAGAAATGACTGATGCACCTGTGACCTTGACAAAGGCTGTTTTGATGTGCTGGGGACAAATCTAATAGGAACGGGTCAAAGGGACAATAAGAGGTAAGGAATTGGAGACAAGTGATAGAGACCACTTATTTCCAGGAGTTTTGCTGTAAAGGGAAGCAGAGAAATGAGAAATGAGGTGGTAGCTGGAAGGGGCTATGGGGGTCAAGGGTGTTACTTCAGAACTTTATATGATGATAAAAATAATCCATCATGCACTGCAGTGGGAATGTGAAATGGTGCAGTCGCTTTAGAAAACAGTCTGGCGGTTCCTCAAAAGGTTAAACAGAGTTAGCATGTGACCCAGCAATTCCACTCCTAGGCACATATCCAAGAGAACTGAAAACATGTTCACACAAAAACTTGTGCATGAATAGCAGCATTATTCATAATAGCTGAAAAGTAGAAACAACCCAAATGTCCATCAGCTGAAGGATGGAGAAACAAAATGTGATATATGCACACAACGGGATATTATCCAGCCATAGAAAGGAATGAGTATGGGTACATGCTTCAGCATGGAAGGCCCTTGCAAACATTACGCCAAGTGAAAGAAGCCAGAGACAGAAGACCACAAATTGTATGATTCCAGTTGCATGAAATATCCAGCATAGGTGAATCAATAGACAGAAAGTAGATTAGTGGTTGCTTAGGACTGGGCTTCTAGAACTGTTGGGGGAGATGTGGGGAAATGACTGCTATTGGGTGTGGGCTTTCTTTTTGGGGTGATGAAGAGGTTTTAAAATTAATCATGGTAATGGTTGCACTACTCTGTGATATACTAAAAACTATTAAATCGTACACTTAAAAATGCAAAAAAGAGGGTGCAATTGATGCTATAGGAGAGGCTCCAGTGCCTAAGTGGAGGAGGTGATCTAGGGAGGAGCACACACAGTCGCATAGGAACAGGAGGGGAGGGCCAGCCCATGGCACCGATGCTGGCAGATGAGTTCTCTTCTGGTTGCGTCATTTTTCTCAGCAAAGCAGGAAGCGAGGTGATCAGCTGAGAGTAAGAATGGAGGGGTGGGGTGGAGTTCTGCAGAGGAGGGAGTGTAAAGTAACCATGTAAGAGATTGGGGGCACGAGTGGCCAGGAGCAGCACTCAGGGCCCACCGAGGCTTGGGCTTGGGTGCAGTGAGCACCGCCGGCATGGTGATCGCCAGCATTTTATGATGGGCAGTTTTTCACATCTGAGCATCTCCGAAAGCAAGCCATTTCCAACATCCGCGAGGCACATAAACGAGCGTGTGCTTACAATGGCTGGTGCTTACTTGGTGCCAAGCGCTGTTACCACGCCTTGCTTACATCAGCTCATTCAAACCTCCCACCAACCCAGAGGCGGGGACTCTTATCCCCCTTTCCCAGATGCAGACGCTGAAATGTGGAGAAGCTGGATAACGGTAGGGACGAGGCATGAGTGGCAAGGACAGAGGGGGCAGCTGGCTGAGAGCTCTGGGACACGGTGGGTTCCCAACTCAACACGCTGAGGAAGTGCCGAGGCTGGGGCCAATGGTGGTGGCCCTGGGATGTGGAGAGCTCCATGACAGTTTTGGTGTGGATGGTAGGAAAATAAAGGAGGAACACACACACGCATAGTCACGTGTGTATGTGTCTGTGTGTGTAATACGTGTGTGTGTGTGTTTATTGCTGGAATATGCATAAAATATGGCTGGAGGGGTGCACAGGAAACTGATGTCATGGTTACGTCTGGAGAAGGGGAACCAGGTGTCTGGGATTCGGGGTGAGGAAAAGGAGACTGCAGGATCAAGGGTGTGCATTTACTCCTACAGAAGAGAAGTGGGAGCCCTGCAGGCTTAAAGGCAGGGTGCAGAGGCTGGTGGTGGAGCTTCTAGACCCCACAGTCAGAGCAAGGGCTTCTCAGCAGGGTGCTGAAGGTGGCCCAGACTTGTTACCAGAGGGTGGGCTCTGGAGCCAAACGAGCTGGTTCAGACCCCCGCTCCTCAGTTGGCAGCCCGTGGGCAAGTTCCTTGACTCTGAGGGCCTCAGTTTCCTTGGCGGCAGGATGGGGTGATGGCGACATTTCCCTCACAGGGTTGTCAGCAGAGTGCCTAAGACCGCTCCTGGTGAGTGGCGAGTGCAGGGTGAGCATTAGCTATTATTATCGTCGTCTCTTGCGAAGGTGACACTGTTCTTGGGCAGCTGGATCCCGGTGCTCCAGTGCCATCTGGCGTCTCATGGTCCCGGCTGGCTCCACACGGGGAGGTGCACGGCAGGGCTCAGAAGCAAGGGTGTGTGCGCCTGTGACACACCAGCCCAGGCTAGGGCTCGGCAGCTGCTGGCAGCATCAGAAGCATCTTCATGCCAGTGAGTCAAATGCCTTGAAACACCTTGTTCCCCTGCGCGAGGAAGTGACTCAGCCATCGTGCCAAAGAAATGGCAGGAAGCTGTTTCAGGGCTGGCACCAGAGGAGGGCTTGAGCCTTTCCTTCGGAGGGGAAAGCCCACTGCCCATCTCGCCTCCTGTGGTCACATCCTGATGCCTGGAAGGGCCGTGGGTCTTCTTGAGTCAGGCCATGGGTTCATCCTCTGTTGACACGTGTTGGAATCATACACCATCACTCACGAATCTTGCAAAGAGCCCCTTTAATGAATGGCAGGCATTCTCTACTGAAAGCTCCCGACTCCATTTACCCCCAGATTAGCACCAGCATCTGTGGTCCCCTGCAGCTGCAGGAGCGTTCCTGCAGGCTGTGGGCCACAAGGGAGTGTGCCCAGGTACCACTCACACCAGGCACTTCTCTCCTCAAGGGTCAGGTCTGGCCCTCTCAGATGCCTTCCCAGGGCCCCATTGATGTTAGCTTTGGCTCAATCACTTTGCTGGGTAATGGGTACATGGAAGTTCATTACATTATCTCCTCTGCCTTTGTATATTTTGTAATAAATATTCTACACTTTTTAAAAATGGAAAAAGAGCAATCTTAAACAAAAAGCCAACTTTTGTTTTCATTCAAAACTGTGCATATTCCATCCTCCAAGAAATCCCCCGAGCTATAGGGCCAGGTCTGATATGCTGTTTGGGATTGTGGCGTCCTCGGTGGGGTGGCTGCCTCCACATATAAAATTTGGCCCCAAATTGTGACTAGGTCAAAGAATTTATCCACATCCTTGTTTATTCTAAACCCTTTAGGTTTGAGGAGTGATGAGAATCCTAATGATGGCATGTATTTGGGTCTCACAGATGGTCTGGACCTTTTTGTAAAAACTTTAGTAGTGACTGACATAGGTCAAAAGGAAATAGTTACCAAAAAAAGAAAGAAAGGAAGGGAAAGAGAGGGAGAGGGAGTGGGGAGAGAGAAAGAGAGAGAGAGAGAGAGAGAGAGAGAAGAGGAAAGGAAAGGAGAAGGAGATGAAGCCAGCATTAAAATAGGCATGTTTTAGAAAGTACAAGTTTAAATCCTAAGCTCACCTTCTCATCCTAGAAGACAGCATCTTAGCCCCAAAACCTGGGTGCCGCTCCCAGACCCTTGTCTGGTCCTTTCTGCTCAGCTCATAACCTCGAGGACAAAGGTCAGCTTTTGTCCCTCTGTCTGTCTTTCTTGCTGCCCACTCATTCCTTCTCTTCCACGTGCCAGAGCTGCTCCTGCAAGCATGAGCAGGAGGCGGGCTCCCCCCCTAAGCCCAGAGTCTGACAGAAGACACCCGTAAACCTGTGATGCGGGTGTTGACATGAGCTGTGAGCGTCCAGGGACCTTGACTAGCTCGGCCAGGGGAAGTCAGAAAAGCTTCAAAAAGGAGGTGAGATTTGTGCAGGGTTTTGAGAAATAAATAGTTCACCAGGAAGTGAGTAAAAGGAAGGGAATTCCAGGCGGAGGGAACAGCCCAGGCAAAGGCCAGAAATGTGAAAGACCATGATGCTTTTGAAGAATAGTAAGTTAACTGCATTTAGAGTATTCAGAACATAGAGAAATGGAAAAGATTTTCTAGAAGACAATGGGGAACCAGCAAAGATTTCTGAACCTGCAAAGAACATGACCTGAACTGTGTTCATCTCAGCCTGCCCTCTCTTACATAACCTCATGTTTCCTCACTAAACTGCCCAGAGCCCTCCCGCTGGGTCCTCATTTCCAGCCTGAGAGAAGACCCAGGTTCCAGCGGGCTGTGGGAGACCCGTCATGACTGACATCCCTGAACACCAGTGAAGGGCAGCCAGCGTGCCATCCAGGCATAAGTCATCCCTCTGCTAACTTCTGACGCCTTCTGGGAGGATTATTTTTTTAAAACTCACACAGGAGAGGGGAGTTAACAAAAGCCCTGTCCCAGTGGGACTATGATTATTTTCTTTTCCTTTTCTATATCTTCAAATTTCTATTAGGCACAGTACAAGCACACTGTGTTTCCTTATCCACGTGCCAAAATCCGTATAGCCCTGAGAGCCCAAAGTTGGTCTTGCTTTGTTTTTTGGCTCCCTCAGAACTCATTTGCAGACAAATGACCTGCACAGATGTGAGGCTATTTATAGTGTTTATTGATTCACTTGGTGTGAATATTCATATTCTGCTGCAGAAATGCTAATGTTTGATTGCAGGGTGCCGCCCCAGACCCTGCGGGGGGGTGGGGTGGGACTGTTACGTAATTACGTGGCATATGTACCATATTACCTTCCTAAAACAAAAGCTTGAGTTCCAAAACCGGTCTGATCCCAGGGCTTTTAGATAAGGACACAGGGCCCACATTACCTTCTAAAGAAGATGACATTTCATCTTACTTTAAAAACCAGACATCCACCTGTGTGAATGTGGTGGGCCCTCAGCAGTGCCCTGTTTCTCTGATCACCTGGCTTTCCCATGTCCGTGCTGGCACACCTGCTACTCACAGATTCTATCTCCAGCTCAGCTCTCTCCTCTAAACCCCAAACTTGTTTGTCCAGCTGACCACCTGACATCCCCTCTTAAATGTGTTAAAGACGCATTCAACTCAACCTTTATAGAACTATTGTCTTGATCTTCCCTGCCCAACCCCACCGACCATTCCCATCTTCCCCCACCATTCCCATCTCCACCTGCGCGGGTAAGCAGGCCAGAAACGTGGCCCTCACCTTGGCCGCTCCCTGCCCAGCCGCTCCCTGCTTGGCCGCTCGACCCATCCCCAGTCGATCCCTAGGTCTCCTTGGTTTCTCCTGCTAAGATATCTCCATCGGCACCACTCCACCCCTAGCAAAGCCACCATCCCTCCCGCCTGGACCCTGGAAGGCGCTTTCTCACTGGCCTGCTGCACCCCCTCATTTCTTGTCTGACTGTGGCCCTCCTTCTTCTCACCCCTGGGTGGTTTCTCAGACCAGGTGCTTTCTTAGGGTGAAGACACAGATCCATAGAGGCCTTCGATCTGACGCCTTTCCTGTCCCAGCCTCACGTGTACACTACTGCCTCGTCCTCTCTGCTTCAGCCACCCGGCCTCTTCCATCCCTGTTACACACCATTCTCTGTCCCATCTGGAGGCCTCTGCCCGAAGGCTCTTCCCTCCCCTCTCAGCCTACCTTCCATCAGCTTTCAGACCTCTGCTCGGTGACCCCTTCCTCTGGGGAGCCTCCCTGGCCTCCTGATTCACTCAAATCCCTGTTCCAGGCTCTTTGAGCATTGGGTTCTTGGCCTTCACGGCCCTTGTCACACTGCAATTTAGCATCTTTTTGTGGGATCATTTGGCTAATGTCTGCCTCTCCGACTAGCATGTAAACTCCACAGGAGCTGAGACCCCACCTGCCTTTGCTCCCCATAGTCTCCCCATTGCCTGATGCGAGGCCTGGCCAATAGCAGGTGCTCCAGGACTGATGGATGGGTGGCTGCAGGTGGTGGCCACAGGGAGCCCCAACACCTTCCACCTGCTGAGTACCTGGGGGGTGGGGCATGGGGAGAGGCTCTCCTCACGGATGCCGAGGGGCTCTTTGATCCTCAAAGGCCTGGGTTCTGAGCTCTCTTGGTGGACCAAAGACGGCTCTACCCATTTTATGTGGGGTGGGGACCTTAACCTCCCCTGGAGTACTCGCCAACCAGACAGTTCCCCTGGGTCTCCATTTGTGCCCAGGCCATGAAGGCTGAAGGCTCTACTGCCACCCCCACCTCCCCTCGTCAGCATGTGGGCACCTCACTCAAGCTCACTGCCCTGCCAGCCCTCCAAGCTTGCTGACACCTCAGCTGGTAGAGTGACGTGCCTAGGAAGCTACTGAGATGGCAGGCAGGGGGCCCTCTGTCCCGGACGTTGGGGCTGTCATGTTAGAGCCTGACAGGCCCTACAGTCCAGTACCGCACTGTTCAGATGAGGAACAGACTCACTCACAGGCACGCAGAAGGGGCAGCCGGGACAGGACCTGCACAGGGCTTGTGGCTGCAGGGTGGCGAGTTCTCTAACTTGTTCCTTGCCCTGCTAGTCTGTCTAGAATGAGGTCACTTAGATCCACTTCAGCAGCAAAGGTGGAAGGGAAAGTGCTCTGAGGAGTATAGGTGACAGGCAAACTCCGTCAGCAGCTGGTGCTAGGGTGGCCCTGTGGCCCAGCATCGGAAGGTCTGTACCTTAGTAACCCCTGCCCCAGCCAACCAGCTCCAGCACTTTCAGCCAGTAATTTCATCTTTGGGTTCTCAGTTTACCGTTTCAAAATATGAATAATAATCCCTGCCCCCTGCCAAAAAAAAAAAAAAAAAAACCCTGTCCTGACAAGGCCAGCATCATTTTGTCAGGATTCGTCCTACTGTGTCTGAGGCATTACTTACTGCTCTGTGTTTGGTCCTCACAGTCACTCTTACAGGGAGACTCTATCATTACTCCCATCTTTCAGATGAGAAAACTGAGGCTCATGAAACAGAAACTGCCACTTGCCTGAGGCTTCACAGCTATTTAAAGATAAGAGTCAGGATTCAGACCTAGGTCTGTATGAGACTTTGGTCCCTGCCTCAAGGAACAAACAGTAAAAGGAAAATGGATGTGAAAAGGGCTTTGGAAATTGCCCCATGCCATCCAAATGCTGCTGCGGTTCAGGCTTCTGTTGGGTCTAAGGGCAGATGAAGGCTTAGGGGCTGCTTCTCTCCAGGGAGTATCTGGATTCTGGGCTTCAAGTCTAATGGGGGTTCTTCTGTGACCTGGAGCAAGTAGATGTGTATAGATGAACTTCAGGCCTCTTTTTCTGGGAAAGAAGAGATTAAGTAGGTAGAGGAAGAAGAAGGTGTAAAAAATAAATGAATAAAAATTTTCAAAAGTTAAAAAGTTTTTTAAAAAAGTGTTTTCTTTCCTATTCCCAACCCCCACAGTTTGAGGTAGAGGAGTGTCAGGGTTCTCCGTTCTCTTATACTGTTGTGTAGGTTGTTCACTGCATCACTCTAGGAGGCACCCATTCACACCATAGTCTAAGTGAATGTTGTGCGCTACATAACTGTATTTGATAGCCTTGGTGATATTCCTTAGTATGATAGCTCCATGGTAAGTAATGATAGCCGTTACAATGAACTGAGAACTTATTGTGTAAGCACTTAGCATTTATTTTATCTTAGTAGGCCTCACAATAATTCTTCAAGGTGGATACTCTTGTTATCTGTGTTTTACACATGGGGAAATTGAGGCTCAAAGGAGTTAGGGGAATTTCCAAGGTCACACAACCACAGCATCTTACCACCATGTCATGCTACCTCGAAACGCCATTCAAGCTGAGGAAGGTGGTGTGGAGGAAACCCCAGTGCACTTGAATAAAACCATCGTCTCTGTATCTCTTTTCTTCCTTCTGCCTTGGTCCTCCCCCATAGCTGGACAAGATGCTGGACCCCCAGGTGTGGCGGGAGGCAGCTACACAGGTCTTCTTCGCTCTGGGGCTGGGCTTTGGTGGCGTCATTGCCTTCTCCAGCTACAACAAGCAGGACAACAACTGCCACTTTGATGCTGCCCTGGTGTCCTTCATCAATTTCTTCACCTCGGTGCTGGCCACCCTCGTGGTGTTTGCTGTGCTGGGCTTCAAGGCCAACATCATGAATGAGAAGTGTGTGGTTGAGTAGGTGGCATCTCTCCTCCTGTCCCTCCTTACCTGGGAGTGGGTAGGTGGGCCGTGCATGGAGAGAGGAATGGAGATCAGAGAAGCACTCTCTGTCCCCAGCCCTGGACCACAGGGACAGGCTCAGAGATGGCTCTGTGGCTGGCCCGTGGGGGTCCTGCCTGGGTGCCTGGGAGCAGCCTCCAGGATCTTGCCCACTGCCCCACCTCGGCCTTCTCACCTGGCCCTCTCCCCGTTGTGCTGCAGGAATGCTGAGAAAATCCTGGGGTACCTCAACACCAACGTCCTGAGTCGGGACCTCATCCCACCCCACGTCAACTTCTCCCACCTGACCACAAAGGACTACATGGAGATGTACAATGTCATCATGACCGTGAAGGAGGACCACTTCCCAGCCCTGGGCCTGGACCCCTGCCTTCTGGAGGACGAGCTGGACAAGGTGCGGGGACAGGCTGTCCTTCCCTGGACAGGCCAGAGCTGTCTGGAGCTCGGGTGCAGGCCTTAGAAAGTCGGTGGGAGTCATTCTTGTACTTAATAGGCGCGGACCTACCATGTGCCCCGAGGGAGCAGGAGGGAGGAAAGATATCAGCCAAAGCTGCTGCCCTGGGGTAGGCTTGAGGAGACAAGGCAGACACACAGGTCACAGAAATCACAATAAGTGTATGGGACGACTTTCCCATTTTTTGAGTGGGCTCCCTGGGCACCCGTCACTGCCATATGTAATGCACGTAGAACCGTGCCTTGCACACAGCATGCATAAAATAAGTGTTGAGACTAGTGTCTGCCTTTACTATTTACCTCCTTTGGCCCTCATGACAGCTCTATGAGTTGAGTATTAACATTTTCCCCTATTTTACAGATGAGTAGCCTATAAGTTGGGGCTTGATCAAGGTCTCCCAGCTAGTAAGTCAGGGAGCCAGGGTTCTAATGCAGCCCATGCTCTGAACCACCCCCTGATGCTTTTGTCCCTTCCCCCAGCTGTGCCCACTCCAACTCCCTCTGCCATGATGACCTTTAGCCCCAGCTGGGGCAGGGGGGTGCTTCCTCCTCCTTAATGCTCGGGCCCAGGTTTGGATACCTTGCTTCTATTTATATTTGCATAGCCAGACACTTCCAAACAACTGTTCTGTTAGAAGGGGCAGTGAGGAAGAGACACAGTCACAGTGTCCTGGGAACTCACTGGCACCAAGGCTCACATGGGGTAAAGCCAGCTCTCATCAGCCTGGGCTAACCCTGCCCTTCTTTATGGGACCAGAGAAGGGGACACTTTCCCCAAGCCGATGGCTGAGTTCCGTGTTAAAGTCCACTCCACTGGACTGGCACGGTCCTAATGATAAGGGAGCCGCATCCTGCAGCCCTGACCCCTTCCCAGGTGATCAAGAGCCAAAGAGCTCAACCTGGGGATCCCTGCCCTGGTTTCTTCCTCAGGTGGCTGGCGACATAAAGGACTGCCCGTTTCCATGTTCCTGGAAACCCTGCCTCATGCTCGTGGGCGTGGCCTGGTCCTTTCAATAAAACCGGGATCATAGCAGTTTTTCCATATAGTGTAACCTCAATAGCACCAGAATGACAAGATTACACACTCACTCAGCCAGGGTTCAGTGTTCCTTCACAAGCACTGAATGTTCACTTATACTTAAAAGTATAAGTGAAGTCAGCGGCAGTGTGTGGTCACTTGCCCAAGAGCAGGGGCCCCAGCATTAAGGCAGTGGCTCTCTACCGTGGCTACCCCTTAGAGTCATCTGGGGGGCTTTATAAAAACTCCGATGCCCAGCTTCACCCCAGACCAATCAAATCATCGTCCCTGGTTAAGACCCGGGCATGGGTGTTTTTAAAGGCTCTAGGGTGCTGAGAGCACTGAGATCTGGAGTTCAGAAGTTCAGAGCTGGGCACAGCCACCGTGTGACTGGAGCAATCAGGGAGGACATCTCAGGGAGTGAGCGTCTTGAGCTGGGCATGTTTCTAAATGTGAGCATCTTCATTTGAATCACCTGGGTCCTGGTATAGCCTGCAGATTCCAGGTCCACAGGTGAACTTCTGAGTTTGTGTTTTTACTTCCCCCACTAACGTCTGAGACCCACCTGCCCAAACCAGCAGGATTTAGGCAGAGGTAGGGATCCCCAAGAAAGAGAGATAGTTATTCCAAAAGCTCGGGAGCAGGGTGAAGAAGCAAAGGGCTCCTGGGGCGGAGGTGGCCTCACTCACGAGCCCTGCTCTCTGCCCACCTCAGTCCGTGCAGGGCACAGGCCTGGCCTTCATCGCCTTCACCGAGGCCATGACGCACTTCCCTGCCTCCCCATTCTGGTCCGTCATGTTCTTCCTGATGCTCATCAACCTGGGCCTGGGCAGTATGATCGGGACCATGGCGGGCATCACCACACCCATCATCGACACCTTCAAGGTGCCCAAGGAGATGTTTACAGGTAACTCTTCCCTGCAGCCGCCACCAGGCCCTGCGGGCTGCCCACGTGAACAACAGTCAGGTTCTGGCTGACTTTAGACAGATTGGGTCCTGACTGGGTCATTCATGACCCCATACCCAGAAAGCTCCACCACGCACACAGCTGGAGCCTGGCAGTGCCGCTCGGCGACAGGCACTCACCTGGAGCCAGGAGGAGAAAGCTGTTTGGAAATCTGGGCCAAACCCGAGCCAGGAGATAGGCCTCTTCCTTGGGTCATTTGCCCCTCTCCCCAAGGGCCTGCTGGGTGGCCTTGGGCAGGGGTGCCCTCTCCCAGCACTGGCCTTGCACCGCATTCCACCTTGTCCCTCCGAGTCCAGGCTCTGTTTCCACTCCCTTCTGTCCCTGCTGAGTTGATCTGGGCCATCACCTGCATCCCCAGAGCAGAGTATCTTCCTGTTCTCAAATAGGGAAACTGGGCTAGAGAAAAAGACCCTGGGAACAATCAGATGAATCATTTAAATTAGATGCAGCAACTGAACAGAGCAGCTGCTGTGGGCCCGGCACTGTTCTAGGGGCAGAGCATGGGAGAAGAAAGGAGCCACGATGCCTTCCTCAGGGATGCTCCCTGCCTCTTAGAGCTGGGGCCTGGAACCTCAGCCTCTGGACACCTTGTGCGGGGTTGGGCCCGCTGGAGGGTGGGCTGCAGGCCTGCTGCGGGAAGGAGTGTGATGGGAGGGGCCCGGGTGCCCCTAAGTCCCCAAGGGCCCCGCCCACCCTGCACCTTTGCCCCCACACCGGCCTCCCGGCTCTCTGTAGTGGGCTGCTGTGTCTTTGCATTCCTCGTGGGGCTGTTGTTCGTCCAGCGTTCCGGAAACTACTTTGTCACCATGTTTGATGACTACTCGGCCACCCTACCACTCACTGTCATCGTCATCCTCGAGAACATCGCTGTGGCCTGGATCTATGGAACCAAGAAGTAAGGGGGACATGGGAAGAGTTGGGGACAGGAGAAGGAGTCTGTCACATCATGACTCCCTGGAGAGACAGGAGATCATAGAGTCAGAATGGCAGAGCTGAAAGTGCCCTTACAGATCTCTTAGGGAAACTGAGGCACAGAGAGAGAGGACATGGCTGCTGAAGGCCAGTCATACAGAGAGAGAGAAAACTAGGCTGAGGACCTGAGCGTCCTGGGTTCAGGTCCTGGCGTCATCTTTAACTTACGCTTTCCTGGGTACCAGCTCTCTTCGGAATTCTGTTAAGCTTGTTAAGCACATAGTCGGTATATAAAAGGCCCTGCCCTCAACTTGTAGACTTCAGTGGCCTGACTTACAATTTTAGGGTGATCTACATAGGGGCCTAAGATGAGCTGTGGTTTCAGCCTTAAGTTTGGGGTCACACAGAACAAGAGGATTCAGCAATAAGAAAGGTCTCAGGGCCTGAGCCTAGGGCAGACCTACACTCACTGTCAGTTCGTGGCCTCATCCCTCATGTAAGGACAAATATGTGTCCCCAAGATGTCCCCAAGGGACTAGGTCCCTCTCACTCAGCATTGGCGGTGGCCATACTGCCCTTGACCTTGGCAAGCCCCACCTCCACTAACCCCTGCAGTCTGAGCGTCCGGGCTGCCTGGACCTGGCTGTGGCACCGGGGCTGGCTCACAGAGAGTGCAGCAGGGGACAGGGAGTGGTAGAAAAGGAGCACTCCTGGCTGCAAGCCAGGGCCGGAGGCATTGCTGGAAGGGACCGTGACTCTGGTGTCACAGACTCCTTTGGCAGTCTCGTGAAGCCCCTGTACCCCCTCTCAGAAAAGTATTTTAAATGAATAAGATAAAATTATAGGATTACATAGGAAACTAATTACACTGAAAAATAGCAAAATATTGTTTAAAATGTGCAGTAATGTATGTGTACTTTATTTTAATGCATTAAGTTACAAGATCTAGCTGTGGATCTAATAACAATGGTAATTTTGAAGTAATAATGAATATAAATGTTGTTTCTGGGTATCTTCAACAACTGCAATGTGATTTGAAAATATGTGTGACAATGTATTGGTGACAAAGCCACGGATATTGTTAATACTACTGTGGTTGCTTGTGTTTATAATAGAAATGCCAGATTTCAGTTAGGTGTTATTGAGGCAAAGAGGATTTTTTGGTATGCCATTCAAGCACATAGCCTGCCAGCCTCCAGCCTCCTGGACTTCTCACGGACCCAGCAGTTAGAAACACCTGAGTCAGGGCAACTTTCTGCTTTTAAATGCCAGGGAAGTGCACTTTTACACCTTCTCCAGCAGGGGGCGTCTCGAGCTGAGCCAGCGTGACTAGGTCTGGGCGTTCTGTAAACAAACAAGTCCTGTGGCGCTTGTCCACCTGTTCAGGGCGTGTCTCATGGCTCTTGCACGTCCCTGGGTGGGGCATGATGTGACGGAGTCAGAGGAGGATAGAGGAGGAATGCAGAGCCCTCCTAGAGGAGCCAGGGAATTTGAAGAATAGAAGAACCCAGGGGGGAGGGACTGGTTAGTGAAGGCTTCCTGGAGGAGGTGGCGGTGAGGGAAGAGGTTGTGGCAGGGGCTGCAGGAGCAACTGCTGGCTCCTCTGCTATGCCTGGCAGGTTCATGCAGGAGCTGACGGAGATGCTGGGCTTCCGACCCTATCGCTTCTATTTCTACATGTGGAAGTTTGTGTCTCCGCTGTGCATGGCAGTGCTCACCACCGCCAGCATCATCCAGCTGGGGGTCACGCCCCCGGGCTACAGCGCCTGGATCAAGGAGGAGGTGAGGAGTGGGGCTCCCAAACCGCAGGGACATTTCATCTTCCCAGCCCTAATTTAATGCAACAGCTGATAGGGATTAACCTTTATAGGGCAGCTACTATGTGCCAGGCCCTGCCAAGTGCTCTGCACATTAATCTGTAATCTTTACAAGAACCCAAAGAGAGAGGTGGCATTATGACTATGGCGCAAATGGGGAAACTGAGGCTCAGAAAGATTAATGCACTTGTCCAGGTTTTCTAACCCACGTTCTCTCTCATGTGTGTGGAGTGGAATTACCTGCCCATTTTACAGGTGTAGAAACTGAGACCCCTTAACCAAGGTGACCAGCTAAACTCAAGTAGCAACCCTGATGGCCCCCATCTCTGCCGGTTCCTGGCCAGAGATGGTGGTAGGGGAGAGGAGTAGAAGGCATGGGTGAGGGCAGGAGGGCAGTCCTGGAGGGTTGGGAGGGGAGGGCTGTCGTAGTGCAGCCCCAGCCCTCACCACCACCCATCCCCAGGCTGCCGAGCGCTATCTGTATTTCCCCAACTGGGCCATGGCCCTCCTGATCACACTCATCGTCGTGGCAACCCTGCCCATCCCCGTGGTGTTCATCCTGCGGCACTTCCACCTGCTCTCCGACGGCTCCAACACCCTCTCCGTGTCTTACAAGAAGGGCCGCATGATGAAGGACATCTCCAACCTGGAGGAGAACGACGAGACCCGCTTCATCCTCAGCAAGGTGCCCAGCGAGGCTCCCTCCCCCATGCCCACTCACCGCTCCTACCTAGGACCTGGCAACACATCCCCTCTGGAGAACAGTGGCAACCCCAATGGACGCTACGGAAGCGGCTATCTCCTGGCCAGCACCCCTGAGTCGGAGCTGTGACCACTGCCCGGACCCCACCCACCTCTCCCCCTACATCCAACCTACCCACTTGTCCAGGCCTGGCCTCTTCCTCCATGGTGGCCACTGGGCCCAGGCCAGGCCCTCTGCCAAAGGAGAGAGGGTCCACCCTGCCTCATTCCCTACTTCAGTTCCAGCAGACTCTGCTCCCTAGCCCTGAGCAGGGGGGCGGGAATAGGTCTGTCCTCCAGTTCAAGCCCCCAACCTGTCAAACCCTCTGAGAGCCTCTCACCAAATTGCAGCCGTGTAATTGGAACACTGCAGAAGTCCTGATTCCCAGGGCAGGGGAGACTCCAAGAGGCCACTGTAGGAGTCACTCCGCCCTCCCTCTCTCCCTGTGACTTGCCACTTGCAGTTCTTAGGGCTTGGGGGTGCCCCTGTGCTGCCAGGTAGTGGTGGTGAGAGATACTGGGGCCGGCGATGGGTGGTGGACTCTAGCTCAAATCTGCCACGCCCAGACCAGGCTGCTCCTGGGCCAAGAGCCCCTGATTGAAGGCCGTGCCTGGGAACAGGTGCGCCATGGCTTGGGGCTTAGACTTGGGAGGGGTATGCAGAAGCCAGCAAGTTCTGTTTCCTGAGGTGGATAGGGCCCTCTAGAGCAAGAGCCCTGGCATCAGGGTTGAGGGAGCTGCTCTGCCCTGGGCTCCTGGTGGAATATTCAGGTGTCCTTGCCCCTGCCTGGGGTGGGGGGGAGTGTTCCTATATCTTGCCTGGGAGGGCAGTGACTGGGCCCAGAACCCTTCCCCACCTCGATTAGGGCTTAGCCATCTCCCGGCCCCCCCCCCAACCCCGGAGCCTAGATTGGTGGCCTCTGCCTCTCTCGGAGAGAGAAAGGGACAGTGCAAAGAGAGGTTTCCAGAGCACAAACTGATGGTTCCCAGCACAATCTAGATGATTTGGAGCACAACTGTGAAGCACACACCCCCTCCCCTTGCCTGTGGCCCAATTTTCTCTCTAGTGGCAGCTTTTCCCCTGGAATAGAGGTCCCTGGGGTTCAGGGGCTCATCCCCAGGAAGCCTCACTCCTGGGGAAAGACAGATAATCTCACTGCCCCTTTGGGCCACCACTCACTCATTGTTGCACAAGCACAGCCACCCAGTGTGCAGGTCGTATGCAGATCCCTTGGAAACCTTTCCCAAGCCTCCTGGGCCTCTGGTAGGCAGGACTATGGATATTGGAGGCTGCCAAGGGCAAGGGCTGAGCCTCTGTCCTGAGGCCTTGCCCTGTAGGAGGCTAGGACTGAAGGCTGCATCCCCAGCCGCTGTTACCTCCAGGGCCTGGAGGAGGGCCTGTCCTTAGAGCCTGGGAGGATTCAGAACCTGAGCTGAGAATAAATGTCTGCGGAGAGATGGATGGATGGATGGATGGGTGGATGGGTGGATGGATGGATGGATGGGTGGATGGGTGGATGGGTGGATGGATGGATGGATGGATGGGTGGAAGGAAGGCAGGCAGGTAGACTGGCTCCATCTTTGAGAGCTCTGGTGGGCAGGGCAGGAGCAGGCCACAGTGCTAGGCCTGGACACCTTCACAAAGGGTCCTGAGTCACCAGAAGGGACAGACTATGCCTAGGGTCCCCTCCTTTACCCCTGAGTCCCTTGGTCTCCTCCGCAGCTGGAGGGTGCCATCCTGCCACCCTGCCATCTCCCTTACTCATCCCTTCCCCACTCCTCCCATTTCTAGCCTTCTTGGCCCCACCTGTCCTTCCTGAGTGTTTGAGGGAGGGAGACCCACATCTCCCCAAAGAGATGAGCTTTTGGGGCACAACAAGCTGCCGTAGGCCCTCTCAGCTAACAACACCTCCTACCTGGCCCCGTGCCTGATCCCAAGCAGAATTAGCAACAGGAAAAGCAAAGCCCCAGGAGAGACACTCTACTATATATACTCCTCTATATATTCTATTTCTATTGTATATTCAATCTGTACATGTGGGTGTAAATGCTGTTAAATGACAAACCCAATATTATACTGTGGCTGGTGGACTATTTTCATCCTCAGTGCTGTACAGATCTATTTTCATTGTATATTTGATATATTTTTAATTTTGTAGCGTGTGGCTGGGCCAGGCCCCGGCCCATGAGCCTGTGGGAGGGGCCGAGCTGGGCTGTCTGCTTGCTGGCTGTGGGCTTAGTAGTGTTCCTCGTAGCCTTTTGCTGTAGGCTGGGCCCTGTCCAGGCTGTCTCTGCTGTGTGTTAGACATAGGGCCCGGAGCTCAGGGTGTGTGTGTGTGTGTGTGTGTGTGTGTGTGTGTGTGGCCTGTGCACATACGTGGGTGTGAGTGTGTGTAGGGTGCTGGCTTGTGACTCCCAGTGTTCTCCACCTTCCTGAAGACACGTTGCCCTCCCCCACCTCTTCGTCCTCCTCTCGGCTGGCTCTGTTGGGCCAGGCCTCAGGGCAGGGTCCCTCAGGAAGTCTCCCGCTGTGGGGAAAGACGTGTATTTCTTGCTGGTGACTCACTGCCTTCACACCACTGGGTTTGCCAGAAATAGGGAAGGAGGGTGTTGGGGAAAAAAGCCCCCAAATGTATTTTCTAGTCAGCCTCTTGTTGTTCTGGAGGCACAGAGCTCTTCTTCCAGAGGAAATGTGCTGGATTTCTTAAGATGGCGAGACCCCAAGAGGGCATCTCACAGCACGCCTGTCCTGCATTTGCCCTTGGAACAGTCCTGACAGTGTTCAGAAAGGAATGCCTGCCCTCCACTGTGCTGCTGACTCCTCTGCTCACTCCTCAGGGGAGTCGCTGGCAGGTGGGATCACCTAATGAGCTAAGATCCAGCCCCAGCAGCCTGGAGGGGCAGGAAAGCTGGGGAGGGGCAGACCCCCAAGTCCCTGCACCTGGTCCCCACGCCCGCTGGCTTTGGTGCTGTCCATGCAGTACCCACCAGAAGGCAGAGGGGACTCCAGGGCTGTGAGTCACTAAATTAGTGACATGGCAGGGGCGTGCCTAAAAGAGTGCCCTGGTCCCCTGCTCCAGCCTGTCCTGCAGCCCTAACCACTAGCTTCTTGCTCAGGGAGCCTTCTGCCCTCTCCACTGAGACAACACGAAGCCGGAGGCCAGATGAGGGGTGGACGGGTAGGGCACCCAAGTTAATGCCAGTGAGGTTGGCTTCTGCCCTCCAGCAATAAATCTGCAGGGGCTACTGCTTTCCTAGTGCCAGGAGAAGCCCTCCCCCATCTGCCTGCACAGGCCACGAGGCTGGGGGCCGGAAGCCATGGTCCCACCCTGCACAGGCCTGCAGTATTACAGGCAGGGACTGCTCTTCCGCCCTTCCTCACAGCTGCCCCCAGTACTCCCTGCTGTGAAAAGAGATGCGAGACTGAACAGGTTAGAAGCACCTGACTCCTGAGCATCACCAGGCCCCCCTACTGGGGCCCAATGCCTGGGGCTCGGGGAGGAAGGCCCAGGGCCCCTTCTCATTGAAAACGCTGCTCCACACAGACCCAAGCACACATGCCAGGCCGTCACTTGGGTCCTGGCTCTAGTTCAGAACAATCGAAGTCCGTGTGTCCCACGGCTGATCAGAGCCCTGGGTCAGGCCCACTCAGCCCAGGGGAGGGGTTGAGGCACTGTCACCCCAGAACCCCCCCTTCTTCTCTCCCCCACCGTGGTGTACAATAAAGTGTCTGTTCTTACCAAACCCTCTTGCCTTTCTTACCTGCTCTCGAGATCAGGGAGAGGGAGGGGGCAGCCAGGGATCCTGAGGGAAGATCTCGGGGGGAAGCATGGGCTGGGCTGGATGGACAGGACGGCTGTGGGAGTCACGGCTGGCTGAGGAGGGTGGGGAGAGACAGACATGTATTTTCCTGGGATTTGTCCTAGGTACTGTTACAATGTGCACGCTTGTAGGCCTTACTGGGTTCCAGCCACTCCGTACATCTAATCTCGTGCCATCTATGGAACAAGTCTCTGAGAGAGACCCTTTATTGTCTGCATTAGCCCAGGCGAGGCTGTCCAATGTGAGCACGGTGTCTGGTGGCCTGTCACAGGCCCGGCAGGGAAAAGCTATGCCTGTCAGCTTGGCAAGGGTGGGGCGTGGGGCCCACCTCAGGGAGGGTGCCAGTGTCCCGAGGTCTGAGAGTGAGGAGGGGGAAGCAGGGCCTCGAGGGTGCGGGGGAGGTGGGTTCCCCCAGAAGAAGCCATGTTCTGAGTTCTGAGAGCGCCGCCCCTTGTTCCAATGTAGCTATCTCTTTTGCAAACTTCAGGAGAATGTAAAGAGGAATTATAGGATCTGACATCACCTCTTTTCTCAAATTTCAGTCCCAAGTATGTATCTATTAAGCATCTACTGAATGCTCAGCACTGTGAAGAACTGAAGGAGCTGGTGGCAGGGGAAGATCTTCCTGTCTCACCCTCAAGGAGCACAGGCATTGGAAGAGGAAATAAGTCTGGCTCCTGGGGGACACCTCACCCCCATTCTACCCTCCTGCTGGCTGGAATGATACTGCTTGATCTCAGACACTGCCCAGGTCCCCTAAGGAACCATCCATTTTCCTCTTTTGCCAGAGAGGAAAGTGTTGTTCCAGAAGCAGCCACCAGATGGCAGAAAAACGTTTCTCTCCAGGTCTCAGCCCACTTACACTCCTCTGCCTCTCTGTCACTTACTCCCTTATGGGTTAGTTTATTTGTTTAACAAACATTCAGTAAGCACCCACCGTGGATAGGTTCCATGCTAGCTACAGATATATAAGAAAATCAGCCCCAAGATAGCATCTTGGGTTTGGCAGAGGAAGGAGCCTCACCCCCTGACTCCAAATCCCCCAACGTATCTCTCAGACAGGCCAATGTCCCAGTGCTGGAAGTCATTCCATCCTTTGGCTGAAAAGCCAACACTCCTACCAGGAGGGGCACACAGACCAACCAAGAAGCAGTACAACAAGAGCTTTGGTGTGAAGACACTCTGGGGTCATACTTCCCAAGTTCAAGTTCAAATGTCAGCAAGGCCTCCTGCTTCCTGGGAGGCCTTGGGCAAATTACTTAATCCCTCTGAGTTTAAATTTCCTAGTCTGTAAAATAGAGATAATGAATAGATTGAATGAGATAATGCATGTTGGTCCAGTACCTACTGCTGTGTTCCAAGTTACCTCAAATCTCAGTGGCTTAAAACAACCATCTATCATATCTCATGGTCGTGTGGGTGAGGAACTCAGGCGGGACTTGCCCAAGCAATACTTCCGGTGGCAACTGAGGTCACTCAGTGATATTTAGCTGCAGAGGAGCTGGCCTGGAGGGTACAAGGCAGCTGCTCTCACATTCACTCAAATGTCTGGCACCTCAGTGAGAATGGCTGGAAGATGGGGACCTGTCGGCCAGAGTGAGCATCTGCACTGGTCTCTCCAGCGTAGTCCCTCTCCGGTGGCCAGACTTCCCACCTCATGGGTCAGAGCGCCCAGAGAGACCATTTCAACAGACAAAACATGGAAGCTGCCAGTTTCTTAAGGCCTGGGCCTGGAAAATGGCACTACATCACCTCTCCCACATGCTGTGGGTCACCAGAATAAAAGGGAGGGCACGCAGACCCCACTTATCGATGGGGGGGCGAAGCAAAGAATTTGTGGCTGCCTCTTCTAGGGTGTTAGGGATCTTGGTCACCGGTCACCGGCATCTGTGTGGAAGCTTCCTCCTGAGGGGATATTGGCTTAGCGACACAGACCTGGGACACACACAACAGGTACGTTCTGATGGGGATATGAGTGGCTAAGTTTGGGCGCTGGGCGGGCAGAGCAGGCAGGAAAGAAGATGAGAAGGGCATGCGGGAGGACACGGGATGCAGCTTCTTCTGTCTCACATTTGTCCCACTGGCAGGTGACATGAGGTAATTTGAATCCTGGGTCTGTCACCAACCAGATGACCTTGGGCAAGCCATTTAGCCCTTGAAAGCTGTTTTCTAATCTGCAAAAAGAGAATGACAATAAAACCTCTTCCTTGAGTAATGTTATGAGGGAAACGTGAACTCCATCTGTAACACCTACTGGAATACAGTTTGGAATTCTTTCCGCATGGGAATACAACAGGTGCTCGTTAAATATTACCTTCTTTCCTTGCAACCCTGGCGAGTCCATGGGTCTGCTTCATTCTGGGGGACCCACGACCCCATGAGCAATGAGCCATCTCCTAGAGCTGTTCACAAAGGACAATTTCAGCCTAAAATCCAAAGAAGCCAAGGAAGGAGGGCAAAGAAGGCACCCTTTCCAGGGAAGAAGGTCTCGCTGATCCTGTCCGTCATCCTGTTCCCCCAGCAGCCACCACCAGACACAGCCTCAGCCAGCTCCAGCCACTGGGACTTGGGCCCAGGCTGAAGGATTCCATAGACCGCAGCGATGTGGTTTTTTGTTTTGTTTTGTTTAAATTAAAGTCCCCAGATTCTTTAACCTTTCTCCCAGCCAGAGTGGAGTCCATGCTCCTCCTCCTGAATCTGGGTGAGCAAATGCGTCCTCTGACCAAAAAAGTATAGCAGAAGTGATGCTACAGGACTTCTATGGTAAGATTAGGAAAGGCCATGCCACTTCCACACAGTGTTCTAAGGATACTGGTTCTGGGGGGAACCAGCTGCCAGGTGAGAACTCTCACTACCCTGGGAGCCATGCTAGAGACACTGTATGTTTGTAGATGCTTAGCTCCTGCTTCCAGCCAGGAGCCCATGTCAACTGGCAGCCACATGAACACGTTATCTTGAACATTTGGCCCAGCTGAGCTTCAGAGGTTTGCAGCCCCAGCTGACATCTGACTGTAGCTCCATGAGGGGCCCCAGGAAAGAACTGCCCAGCTTAGCCCTTCCTAACTTGCTGACCAATAAAATGAGCAAGATAAAGCAGCTGTTGGATTTATGCCAGTACATATTGGGGGTAAGTTATTTCATGGCAATAGTGACCAGAAAATGAACCTTAGTGATTATCTGGCCCAACCCCCCATGTAACAATTGGGGAAACTGAGGCCCAGAGAGAGGAAGAGATCTAACCAGAATTGCCACAACCAGGCACAAGGAAAACTAGGGCTGAAGCCTGTTTCTTCACTTTCAGTCCAGGGCACCCTCTCCCACCCACCTCCAACCCTCTCCTGTCCTTATCCCCTTCCCCTGCCGCATTCATTCCATGCGTTGGCATAAACCAGGTATTCCCAGTGCCTAGGATCGTGCTAAGCACTGGGAATATACAAAGAGGGACCAAGTAGGGGTCCCTGCCTTTCAGAGGCAGTCACAACCTGACTTGGAATGTTCCCCACACTGACACATGCACCAGTGCCAAGCACACTGCTGCATTCTTCACGTACATTGTCCTAGGTGGGAAGAAATCTAAAAGATGGGGAGAAGACTGTCTCTCACTCAACAACACACCTTTATTAAGATTACTCCATGCCAGGCACAGTGCCAGCTGCAGAGTAGAAATACTCACTGGGGGTCTGCCCTCTGGTCCCTGGGTCCGAGCTGGCTGGATTCTGGGTCTCTCTCTTCTGCCCTGGGCTGATCCAAGCTGGGAAGGATCCCTGGGTTTCATAAGCACCCAAGAGGAGGCTGAGTTTGGTCTGCCTCCCCAGACAGCTGCTTCCCTTTTCCCCAGGACACTGGCCGGAGGGGACTGGGCCCATCAGGACTAATTAACTATTCTAATGGAATGGACCAGTTTTGCTGGAATTTAGCCCAGATGGGTGGAATCTGTATTTTTCTAGATGGAGAAATGCTGAGTGCCAAGAAATCTTGCCAGATGGGCCCTGAGCTAGGGTGTGTGAGGGGTTGGGGGTGCACTCTGGGCCCAGGCTGGGTCCCCAGCCCAGAAGCCTTAATCAAGGAAGCCACCAATGGATAGGTCCACTCAGCCGGCCTGGTCCTGTGATTCCCATGAATGCTGTTGTACATGCAGAGGCTACATGGGCCCCCACATCATTCTCTGTCCTCGGTCCAACCTCCCAGCTCAGTCTTTTAGTTCATTGCTGCTGCTTAGGCCTGAAATCCCTCCAGGGGAATGTGTCTGTGAGCTGGCACCCAGGTCCCTTCTAGCTCTATGACTCCAAATCCATGGTTTTTGAGGCCGTGTCCTAGCCAGGTCTGAGTTTCTGGTTTCTTCTCTTTAAAAGCTGGGCCATCAAAGGCCACCTTTGGAGTTCCCCAGAGCCCCAAACACAACTTCATCCTGCCTCCAGCCCTCGGGCACCTTCACAAGGTGTGGGTTGCTCTGGGCTGTCCTCTAAGGCTGGGTTCTCCCCAGACATCCCACCCGCCACCCCTGCAAGGCTCCCACATTTGATCTGGAGCCTGCAAATCTCTGCAGGCTGGGTGGGGTGGGGCAGAGCGGGAGGCAAGATGAAATGAGCTGAGAAGCAGACAGAGGCTGACAGCCTTCTCCTGCTCTTCCTTCTCTTCTCCCTGACAAGGGAAAAGGCTCTATCACCCTCTGCCCCAGTGATGATGTCTGATAAAGCAATTCAATTACCTGGGCTGGGAGAGAGCAAGGCACACTGGGAAAGGATTCTAGCTCCTTGGCCTGGACGTGAAGGCGGAGGGGTCAGTCCCTGACAGGAGCTGGAATGCCACAAGGGGAAGGTGTAAGCACCAGTGGCTAGGACCTAGCCTTGGCAGCCATGGGGTCTGCTCCCAGGCCTAGAGACCCTCAAAACAAGGAGGGTCCAAAGAAGGAGGGCAGAGAGAAGACTGGATAATGCTGCCATTCCAAAGATACTGAGCCCACACAAAGCCCCCAGTGGGAAGAGGGGAAGGGTAAATGCATTCAGAGAGCGAGGGTCTTATTGGAGGGGGCTCCAGAAAGTCTACAGGTGCTTGACAGCCCCCATCAGTGCCACTCTGGAATCAACACAGCCCTCTCTTCCTGTTCTTTTGCCATATCCCCGTTCCTCGTGAGGGAAACCCACCGTGGCTGACTCTCCTTGTGAACTGACTCTCAGGTAGGTGCTCTTCCCTGACAGCCAGAGGAAACCAGGTCACTAGGACAGGAAAGTGCAGAAAAGGTGAGAATGTGGGAAAGCAGCTTGGGGAATTAGGAATTGCCAACTGTGGCTGCTTTGTGGTCTTGTTAAGCCCGTCGGTTATCAAGGACTTGGAGGAACAGAGGAGAGAGGAGGCAGAGTTCTGGGTGGGAGCACTGTGCTAGGAAAGTTAATTGAGGTCCTGGAATCAACAGGAAGCGGAGAATCAGTTGCCACCCCAGACCATCTGCTTACCATCACAGCCCAGAGCAGAGGGTGAGGTCCGGAGCCAGGATGTCCTGGCACCACCAGGGGGCAGCACCCTCCCATCCACAGTGGGCTGTCATACAGCCAGCTGGGCAGGTGGTGGTCCCTTCCTTCCTGGACTCTGTGTTTTTGTGGTATAGCATGGCCTCACACACACAGAACAGTTGGGGTAAGCCCCATGATGCCAACTGCAGTACACTGACTCCCCCAGAGAACCCCAGAAAGGCCCAGGTAACAGGTTAGTCCAAAGCTCTAGAATAAAACCTTCAGCAAGTGGTGAGGCCTACTCTGGAGGCCTCTGGCCTGAGGCTGAGCTGTCCTCTCCAGGAGCGCTGAGCCGGGCCCTGTCCCATGCACCTTCACCTGGCTTCCCCTCCCAGGCTGGGCCCTCTGTTTTCATCACCTCTTGCTAGGTTCCCCTGCTCCCACCCAGGTCTCTGCTCTCCCTTTCTTTCCTCCTGGCCTTCTTCTCCCGGCAGCTTTCTCTCTCCACCCCTCTCCCCAGGTGCCCATCACCACACACAAGCACTGCAGAATGGAAGTGCCAATCGGGCAGATTTACTAGGACTAAGTGACTGTTTTATTTGCTGATGTATTCCAGTGCCTGGAACAGCTTCTGGGACATAGTAGGTACTCAATAAATATTTATTGAACAAATAGATGAATCAGGTGTAGGATACTGTGATATTTCTCCCTCGCCTACTCCACCTGCACCAACCTCTCCCCTTGCTCTGAATGCCTGAGTTCAGCCAGCCTGACGAATGGAAAGCATGGGAGAGACCCCAGTGGGGTCCGAGGACACAGACCAGACAGGGCTTGAAAGTTAATCATTACAGCCAATTCTTCAATATCCTGTGGTTCTTTCATCTTCACTCCAGCTTCTGGCCAGTCCTGGCTCTTGTTTTCCCAGTCATGTTGGGATATTTCCTTTTGCTGCAGCAAACTCAAAGCTAGCTAAACTCTGACATGCAGACGTCAGGTTTAAGGAGCGGGAGCTGGGCACAAAGGGGGCTCCAGCAAATGTGTGTTTCTGACTCAGTCCAGGATGCCCCCCCCCTGCACATTAGTGCAGATCACCAAAGACAGACTGTCATTTGGTTTTCTGACCTCATTAATGATGAGAATCTTGCTTATAAAAATCCCTTGCATTTGCATTGGGCTTTTAACCTTTTCTGAGTGCACACACAGGCCCTTGTCTTATTTTTCCCCTGGACAGCTAAGTATTGCCTGATCTGGAAATCAGTGCACAAGTGTCCAAGGCAGGTGTGTCAGTTTCCTTGCGTTTCTGCCTTAAAATCCTCCTTACGTCAGTCATCAGGATAGACACGGAGGCTGCCCAAAGCTGTAAAAAAAAAAAAAAAAAAAAAAAAGTGGGGATTAATTTAAAGATGTAAAAGAGGTTCTGGACGTAAAAACAAAAACAAATGAATCTGGAAATTGCTCTTGGGATAGGGCCAGTAAAGTCTGGTTGGTGCCTAATATTTGGGGTATGGCAGCTTCTCGATCCCTTAGCGAACAGGTTCAGAGGCAGGCACTGTGGGGGCCATCAAGATGAAAAAGCACAATGACCTGGAGGAGCGCAGGGTCAGAGAGGGGAGAGGACATAAACACAGGCAAAGTCACATTACAGTGAGTGGAACAACTCACTGTTGCAGGAGGAGGTCATGAGGTCGGACACCCGCACATCCTATGTGCCCCCAGGGCAGCGATGAGCCAGGGCTTTAACCTAATGATCTTACAGGCCACCCACCCCACACCCGTGCCATATTCCTGGTGGACAACCCTGAGGTTACGGTTTCCTTCCACCCAGCCCAGGAGCCGCTTCTCTGCCCAAGGCCGACCGATCCCCAAATTCTACTGGAGGGGCTTTGGTGACTGTTTCAGAGGCAGAAAGCGTCAAGACCGTGGGCGTCTTGGGCCCCGTCCAAGGCGCAGGATGGGGCGGGGTGGTCAGGAGGCCCCAAAACGGTGTCTGGGGAAGGAGTGGGCAGCCGCCTCCTCGCGACACCGTCTCTCTCTTTCCTCGCCGGCCTCCAGTCAGCAGCTTGAAACGGCAGCAATGCGACCAGCTTGGCGGCGAGGGGGCGACGGACGCAGCAAGAAGCAGCGGGCGGAGGTTAGAAGTCAGGGGTCGAGAGCGCTTCGGTGTCACCGGGGCTGCAGTGGGAGGAGCTGCGGGCTCGGGGGAGGCGGGGGGCGGGGAGCGGGGAGCGGGAGGGGATGGTGGGGGAGGCGCACAGGGACGGTGCGCTGGGCTGGGCGCCGGCGGCGAGCGGGTTACGCGCCTCGGCTGCGCTTGGCTCCGCGGAGGAAGGCAGAGCTCGGCCGCCGGGGCCCTGCAGCGAGCCGAGTCGGCCCCGCGCCGCGCCCCGCCCACCCCGCCCCGCGAAGGGCGCGCCGGGGCGAGGCGGGGCCGGGAGGAAAAGGCGCCACTGGAGCGTGGCGTCCGCTGCCATCGCCGGAGGGAGACCGAAAGCCCGTAGAGCCCCAGCCCACCAGTGCCGAGGCGCCCCCTCCCCTAGGCCACCTCGCGCCCGCCCCCTGCCGCGAGCCAAGGCCAGCGCCCCGCCCGGAGATGGGCAGACGCGTAGATGGCGTGGCTCCCAGCGCCGCCAGATCGCAGGAGCCCGGCGCCGGGGCGTTGCGCTGAGGCTCCCGCTCCGCGCGGCCCGGGAAGCCTGCAGGTGTCCTTGGCCGCTCGGCCGCCGCCCGGGAGACTCCTTCGCCAGTGCCCACAGCCCCGCTCCCCGGAGCGGCCCCGCCCCCCCGGCTCGGCGCCGCGCAGGACGCCCCGTCTGAGGCCCCCCCGCCCCAGCGCGGCCCCCGCAGCGCTGCGCCAGGCCCAGCGCGTCTCCCGGCCGCGGTCGCAGGACCCGAGGCTCGCTCCTGCAGGCGCGCTTGTTTTCCAGCTGCCGCCTGGCCCTGCGCAGCCTCCGCCCGCCTGTCCGCCGCGTTAAGCTCGGCCCCGCCCGCCATCCTTGTCCTGCGCTGGATTTATGAATGGGGGGAAGAGGCCACATGCCGCCGCCGCCGCCTCGTGTTGACTGCACGCAGCCCGGGCCCGCGGAGCTCCGGCTGCCGTGAGAGCGTCGGCCCGGTCCCGGCAGCCGCTTAGTGGACTTGTTGCTGCTGCGCCGCCGCCGCGGGAAAACCGGTTGCTCCCGAGGCTTGGCGCGGTCTGGGAGCCAGCGGGTGGCCCGTGTGAGTGTGAGCGCGCGCGCCCGGGACCCTCGCAGCGCGCCCGGACTGTGCGCTTCCCTGTCTTTTAGGGGGTGGGGGGCGTGTCCCATCCTAGCAGGGGACTGTGTTGTGATTGCCCCTACCTCCCCGGCCCCTTGCTTGGGTCCTCGGCTCTCCTCTCCTGCCTCCTGCCTCCCCTCCGGCGCTGCCTGCCCTAACCCCAACCACCTGTGCACCCAAGAAAGCCAACTCCTCCGGCTCGGCGCCCCGGTGGGGTGGGCAGGGGGCAGGGCCACGCCGCAGAGGGGGCCGCCGCCGCCTCCTGCCTCCTCCTCGCCTCCTCCCCCTCCCCCGTCTGACGCTGCCTTCTCGGGAAGGGTGTTTGGAGGGCAGCGGCCGCCCCAAGCCGGAGCCCCGCAGCGCTTCTTATGATCAGCTCGGTGTGTGTCTCCTCCTACCGCGGGCGCAAGTCGGGGAACAAGCCTCCGTCCAAAACATGTCTGAAGGAAGAAATGGCCAAGGGCGAGGCGTCGGAGAAGATCATCATCAACGTGGGCGGCACGCGACATGAGACCTACCGCAGCACCCTGCGCACCCTACCGGGCACCCGCCTCGCCTGGCTGGCCGACCCCGACGGCGGGGGCCGGCCCGAGACCGATGGCGGCGGTGCGGGAAGCAGCGGCAGCAGCGGCGGCGGGGGCTGCGAGTTCTTCTTCGATAGGCACCCGGGTGTGTTCGCCTACGTGCTCAACTACTACCGCACTGGCAAGCTGCACTGCCCCGCCGACGTGTGCGGGCCGCTCTTCGAGGAGGAACTCACCTTCTGGGGCATCGACGAGACCGACGTGGAGCCCTGCTGCTGGATGACCTACCGGCAGCACCGGGACGCCGAGGAGGCACTTGACATCTTCGAGAGCCCGGACGGAGGCGGTGGCGGGCCAGGGCCCAGTGACGAGGCTGGCGACGATGAGAGGGAGCTGGCCCTGCAGCGTCTGGGCCCCCACGAGGGAGGTGCGGGCTCGGGCGCCGGGTCCGGGGGCTGCCGCGGCTGGCAACCGCGCATGTGGGCGCTCTTCGAGGATCCCTACTCCTCTCGGGCAGCCAGGGTGAGTGCAGCAGCCCGGGTCTCCCCCCTTTGGGGCTGCAAGGGTCGCATGGCCGTGATGGGTAGGGGCGGGGAGGAGCAGGACCGAGACTTACCACAGCAGGTTGTTCCCGCCTCCCTCCCAACTCCCCTCCCTGGCTCTCAGGGGAATTACACACTCCCACCCTCTCCCCTGCACGCTCCATCAGGAGATTGCACACACTTGACTTACTACTTGGATCCAGTCCCAGCTGCCTGCTTTGCCGCATCCCCTAGCAGTGAGTGGGGTGCCCTTAGCTCAGCTTTTCCACCCTCTTCCTTGGTCTGCACAGTCCGCCCAATTTTCAGCTTTCTCTACTCCTCCACAGGACCACAGTCCTGGGCAGCTGGAATTTGGCCTTCTGGTGGGGACAGACAACTGGGGTGTGTTGTGTTAGATGCTTCCATGCTGGGCCAGCTCATTTAAACCCTCCCAGCAGCTCAGTGTGCTGGCAACCTTGCATTTTAGAGAGGGGGGCATAGGCTTCAGTATCTTAAGAGGCAAAGCTGAGGCCGGGACCCAGCCTCCTGTCCAGGCTAGGAGAGACCTCCTTTCTTCCAGGAAGCATGCCATGCCCCAAGGCTTCCTGCACACCTGTGATGTCCTGGCCTCAGCTGGGATGAGAGGAGATTTAGACAGAAAGGACTAAAAGGATTTGTTCTGTAAAATTTGGATTCAGTCAAAAGGCTGCACTCAAGGATCCAGAAGGCCATATATAGCCCCAAGGCCTCAGGTTCCCCACCCCTGGTCTAGGCCCTTCAGGCTCCCACAGCCAGCGGCCAGCCACAGGCTTCCTAGTGATACCAGATTTGTTGCCGCTTCTTTTCCTTCTGCTGCAGCAGAAATTGGCTTCCCAGAAAGCCCTGGTTCAGATTACTGCCTGAGATGGGTGTATGGGGGGGCAGGAGGAAGCATAGATCAATTTAGGCAAGATCTAGTCCCTTCCCACCGCCCCCTCCCCAAATTAATCCAGTTTCCCTTTTTTTAAAATGAGGTTTTTTTTTTTAATTTCAGAATATTATGGGGGTATAAGCATTTTGGTTACATAAATTACTTTTTACAGTTTGAGTCAAAGTTACAAGTAGATCCATCACTCAGATCCAGTTTCCCTTAACCCCATTAAGTGAAAGGGGTGGTAGGGGGATGTCCTATTATGCTTGGGCAGCTTAAAAAAAAAAAAAAAAAAACCCTGAAGGATGGCTTCAGATTTTTTATAAAAAGAAAACCCCAGGGGCTGGTGTTTGATCTCAAGGCTGGCAGCCTAAAGCCTGACTGGGGTCTGTTTGGGAGATAGGAAAGAGCAATGTAATTTGTTGGGTCTGGGAACCACTTCTTGCTATGGAAGCTGGCTGTACCTCTGGCATCCTAAGTTGCTGGGTTAATGAGCCTCAGTAACCCCACCCCTCAGCCTCCCTGTGCTGGGCCTCATTCTAGTCATGAAAGGAAAAGTTCTACTTCTCTACCCAGGGGAGGGCAAGGGCTTGGGGAGTAGGGCTGCAGGGAGGGGCCAGGCTGGCATAAATGCCAGACCAGGGCAAATGCATCTCCTGCCTGGAAGACAAGGGCGGAACAGAGGTCTCAGGGCCATAGGATACCAAGCTTGGGCTGCAGGCAGCCACTAGAAGGCGGGGATCTTTTTTGGGACTGAGAGTGAAGCTAGAGCTCAGCTGCCTTGGTCTCTTTCCTTGCAGCCCTGAGACCAGCTCAGAAGGTGAGGGCACAGTAATGCCCCTGGCCTGAGTCAGCTGTGAGTTCCATGGGCTTCTCGTGCAGTTCACTAATGCTGCTAGTGTTAGTGCTTGGCTGTGTGCACGAGGGGAGGGAGACAAACACAGATAACAGAACACAGATACAGATAACAGAACACAGATAACAAACACAGATAAACACTCTTTCAACATTAGGGAGTGGGGGAGGTGGATTTAGCTTGATAGAGATGGGGACAGGGGACAAGCCAGGGGTGCAGGAATGAGATGGGTTGGTTGGGAGGCCCTATTTCTGAGCATTGTAGGCTCTCTGGGGACTTCGCAATTGCTCAGGTTCTTCCTCTTTGGGATTCCAAGGGGCTGTACCATCAGTGAGTTTATTTTCTCAACTTGCTGCAGAATGGCCTCTATTTGAGTAAGCCCAGAGCCTGGCCTGTCCTTCGGAGTGCTCCAAGAACTCAAGATCTTTTGCCCTTTTGATGTGGAATCATCAGCCTGGGCTTTTCAGTTTAGGTCTTAGAAGTTTGTGGTGGGGCAGGGTTAATTCTTTCATTTAAGCAACGAAGAAACTGAGATTTGTCAACACACTAATAACAGAGTCTGCAACCAAGCCCTGGTTTCCAGCCTTCTGGTTGTTAGCACTGATGTGAATAGCTGTATGGGGCACTGGCTGGCATAGGCACCAAAAGAGGACTTGCTGCCTGCTTAGGGACACAGGTGAAGGCAAGCCTTCAGCCGCTCCCAGGACATACAAATGGGAATACATAAGTTTTAAAAATGAATTAGTAACTGCTATTTATTAAGCACCCCATGCAGGTACTTTGTAGTATGTGCTTTAATCTCTAATCCTCCCGATAAACTTAAAACAAGGCTGTTATCCCCACTTAACAGACTGAGGCTGTGAAAGAGTAAACAACTTGCCTGAGATCACATAGCCAGAGAGTGGCCGGTTTTGAATCAAAGCCAGAGTCTCTGACTCCCAAGCCCTTGCTCCTGCAATTACAGCATGTTCTTTCCACTGAACTAGGCTGTTTTCGAGGTGGAGAGGTGGCTCATGGCCTACTCTGGCCTGAGAGGTGTTTAGAGGCTCTGTACCCTCTGTGGATGGCATCAGAAAACCCTGGGGCAGATGGGGATGTCAGAAGGGACGCTTACTCTGCTACCCCTCCAGGCCTGAGGGCACAGTGCTGTGATGCGAGTGCTGGGACTGTGCTGTCCCTCCTAGCCCAGCTTGGTCCCTGGCTTCCAGGGGACTGCTGCAGAGTGGTGAGCTAAGGAGGGCAGAGGAGCAGCACTGTGCCCCGAGGCATCTTTTCCAACACAACATGGTCATCTGAGTAGTGCATTGTGACAATACAAACAATACAAAGTGAGCTGAGCTGGTGAGGAGAGCCTGTTGCCTGGCTCAGGCACACGCCCACCGGCTGGGATGCTCACCCTGCTCTGTTCACCGTGGCCGACTAGGAGCAGCTGCCGCTGTGCTGCTGAGCTGGGGGCAGGCACAAGGGGAACACTGATCCTGCCCCCACCTTCCCGCTGCCTGGGGCATAGTGAGTGCTCACCAGGGTGGCTTCACAGCTTGACGGGGAGCTGTGGAGGTTTGGCAGCACCCAGAGCTATAGAATCAGGCCTTCCTGCTTTTCTGAGAGCAGATAGGAGGCATGAAGAATGGGGCCCTGGGACATTCCCCTCCCCAACCCCAGTTTCCAGAGGTCTCAGAGGCTGGGCTGGCTTTAGTTGAGTGATCAGCCTTGCTAAGGATTATAGTCCTTTGGCTAAATCAGTTGGTTTTCCCACGATGTTTCCCTTGTGAGTAGAGGAAGTGACCCACAGGACCCACTACTCCAGGAAGGCAGCTAGAGCTGGGTCTTTGCCTTTGTTAAGCAGCCACCGTGTGTTGGGTGCCTGACCTAAGCTTTTTACTGCTAGCTCATCTGGCCCAGGTGAGGCAGGGATCATTAACCTCAACTTACAGATGAGAACCCGAGGCCCAGTGGGGCTTGCTCAAGGTGGCACAGCTGATGGTAGAACTAGGACCCAAGCCCAGGTCTCATGAGTCCAAGTCTGTGCTCCTGCGGCTGCCTCCCTTGGCTGCTGCCCAGAGAGGGCCTCTGGCTTCTGGAGGGCTCAGAGTGCAGCCCCTCACTCGAAAGCTGCCTCCTCCGCTCTCCTCCCATCCCTTCCGTCACTTCTCCTCACTCCCTAGAATTGCTCAAGTCTAACTTCTCTCTTTTTTTCTCACTGTGGGTCTTTCATGGGAAAAAAGAAGGGAGGCTTTGTTAGGAGTGGAAGCTAGGATTCCCCCGCCAGGCAGAGGAATGAAACCAAGGCCTTCTAGGAAAGAAATGAGGGCTTCGTTCCTGCCTGCCCTCCTGAAGTTTCCCTGGCTTCTCTGGTCCAGGCACAGACTTTGCAGTGATGGGGACTCACTGGTTCTGTGCCCTCTGCGCTGGATGAGTGGGAACCTGAGCCCAGGAGGCCTGGGTCCTGGAGGGCAGTGCCAGCCTGCTCCAGCACAGCCCCTCTGCCTCCTTCCTGAGGGCAGGAGGGAGGCCAAGCCTCCCTGCAGATCCTGCCCTCAGGCAACCTCCCAGTTTCCTCCTAGATGTGTTTTGTTTTCCTCTCGTTTTGAACAGACCAACATTTGCCTCTGAACATTTTGTCTCTGGATGATGAGGTGTTTCTGTTTGTCAGTATTTGGGGTGGGGTGTGGAGTGGGGGAGGGGAATAAAATAAACTTGGCTATTTTGGAGCCTGAGGGGAAGTGCAGTGAGAAGCAGAGTCAGGCAGCTGGGCCTTGGGAGCCAGGAGACCGCCGGGCCCTTCACCTCCACCCATGGGCAGTGTCAGCCTGGAATGCTGGGCACAGAGCACTTGTACCACCCCTGCACCCTGGGTACAACCAACCTGCTGCAACCTCTGGCCCAGCTCCCTCCTGTGGTTTTCTTCAGGCTAGGGGGTGGTGATCACCAGGTGGGGAGTCTTTACCAGGAAGTGGGCCTGTCCCACCCCAGAGAGCAGCAAAGGTCCCAGGGCCCCCCTTCCTCGAGGTATTACTGGGCACACCTTTGTCAGTGGGGCTGATATCTCATGACAGGCTCACCAGGACCAGTCACCCTGGCTCCTGTCATTCAGGAAACATTTGCTGAGCAGCTACTACATGCCAGACACCATGCTGCATTCTAGAAATCAAAAGATCAGTCAGAGATGGTCCCTGCTCCTGAAGAGAGCCAGCTCAGGTGAAGTAGGTGGTGGTCAAGAGAAATTAAGTGACGAGAAATGGCATGAGAGGTGCCACAGTCATCATAAAAAATAAAGTTCAATAGGAGGTAAGCGGAGAGAATCAATCCCACCCCTACATGGGATGGGGTCAGGGTGTGGAGCATTCAGGGACGCTTCAGCAAGGAAATAGAAGTTGACTTGGGTGGGTCCTGTATGATAATGTCTTGGCTCCCTTAAGTAATTTTTAGAAGGAGGAAGGTTATAAATAAATACATAAATAAGTAAGTTTCCAGTGTGGGTAGTGCTAAACCATGCAGAGTTAGGGAAATGGGGAATTTCCTGGCCAGGGCACCTGCCCAAGCAGAGATAGGAAAGCGTGGGATGCAGATGGGCAGTGACGAGGAATTCCATTTGAACAGTAGGTTCTGGGCTGACCAAAGTCTTTCTGGGGCTGGGACTCATGAGCTCTGCGCAACCCAGAGAGGCCCCAAGTGTCAGCTCAGCAGAGAACAAGCTAGGTAGAAGCTGGCTCCAGACACAAGCCAGAGGTGGGGCAGGGCCAGGTTCTGTTCCTAGGGGAGCCCGTAGAAGCAAGAAGAGGGGATGTCCCTCTGCTGGGATCCGGGCCCTAATGCAGGCCAGGAGCTATCCCAGGAGCCCAGGGACAGCTCAGAGATGCATTTTTTGGCAGACCTTCTCCTTTTCTGCCTCCTACTCCAGGGCTGCCCCACTTCCTCTCCAGCACTGCCTGGGCACTGGGATCTCGCTTCCCCAGAAGGTTCAGTGCCTCACCGCATCCCCGCAGATCTTACATTGTAAGTGTCTTTGGCTGTTCTCAATTTTCCCTTCTCCTACACTTCATCCTTAATATAGGTTTTCGGGCACGAGTCTCCTTATGTTTATCTGTCCATCTGTCTCCCTGGCCCTTCTTCCCTGGGCTCCCCTCCTGCCCCCGCTGGTTGTATTCAGTCCTGGTGATTGGTGTCTGTCACATCTCCCCTCCACCCAGCCTGTGCCTGGTTCCTGAGATACTCTAGGCTCTGTGCGGAGTTTTACAAATATCTTTCCATCCTCAAATCAAGCCTAGAACATAGGGACTGCTCTCATGCCTGCACCAAGCACACTGTAGCCTCAGGGCCTTTGCACTGCTTGTTCCTTCTGCCTCTTCAATCCTCTGGATCTTCATATGACTCACTGCCTCACTCCTTTCGGTCTCTGTTCAGGTGTCACCTTGTCATTGAGGCCTTACCTGACCACTTTATTTGAAATAACTCCCCCACCCTCAAACCCCTTACCTCCTTTTACTCTTTACACTCAGTAACACTTATACCCTGTGGCATACTATGTTTTCTACTTGCTTATTTGTTGCAAGTCTGCCTCCACTGGAATGTAAGGGGCAAGGGTGTTTGTCTAGCTTTTTCCTGCTGTTCCTCAGCACAGTGTCTGGCACATAGTAGGTGCTCAGTTTTCCATCTTACAAATAAAGATCTTCAGGCTTAGAGAGGTTAAGAAACTTGCCCAGGGCCAGGCGCGGTGGCTCACGCCTATAATCCTAGCACTCTGGGAGGCCAGAGGTGGGTGGATTGCTCAAGGTCAGGAGTTTGAAACCAGCCTGAGCAAGAGCGAGACCCTGTCTCTACTAAAAGTAGAAAGAAATTAGCTGGACAACTAAAAATATATAGAAAAAAAATTAGCCAGGCATGGTGGCGCATGCCTATAGTCCCAGCTACTCAGGAGGCTGAGGCAGGAGGATCGCTTGAGCCCAGGAGTTTGAGGTTGCTGTGAGCTAGGCTGATGTCATGGTACTCTAGCCTGGGCCACAGAGTGAGACTCTCTCTCAAAAAAAAAAAAAAAAGAAACTTGCCCAGGGTCTCAGGCAGTTAGTAACGGAGCCTGACTGGAACCCCAAAGTGTGTGACTTTACATGGAGTCATGTGGACTTTACATGGAGGAGGCTGGTGAAAGGGCTGAGCCACTAGCTGAAACACCTGGGCCTTTGGAGATGGGTGGGTCCCCAACAGGACACAGCCAGGCAGCGTGTGTCTGAGGAGCCCAGGGGAGCAGGGAGCCTGGAGGAGAAGCACACTCCTGCACAGAGGCCGAGACCCACCTGCATCCTCCCGGCAGGACAGGAGCTGCCGCTGGCAGAGCCAGTGTGCACCAGTAGTTTTCTGCTTGTGCAGTTTTGACTTCCAGTAGATTCCATACCCTTTGCAGTGGAAAGAACTGACAGCTTCAGCCATGGAAACCAGAGCAAGTCACTTCTCCCCAGGCCTCAGTTTCTTTATCTATCAAACAGCAGAAAGGAGTTGAACTGGGTAAACTTCTGAGTCTCTTTCACTTCTGAAAAGCAAGGATTCTGTGATGTTTTGGCTTCAGATCCAGCTCACCTTCAGAAGCTGCATGCATGGGTCCCCCTAGGGACCCCAGGCCACCTCAGCTATGTCGCCATTTTATCAAGCACTTACTGGGTGCCAGGCCCTTGCCATCTAGAAGCTCATTTAATCGTACAGTAACACTGAAGTGGGTACTAGTACTGTCCCCATTTTATATAGCAGAAACAGTACAGAGGGTGCCCTTTACCTGGTTGGGTGGCAGGGCCAGAATGAGGAACCCAGGAGATCTGACCCCAGGCCCCAGGCTTCTAGCCCAGGACTCCAGCTGTTCTCTGCTCTCAGTATGTCAGTGATGGACGGAGGCTCGCATATGCGCTGCCGGCTCTGCATGACGGCCTGCTGGGGGCTGGATAGAAGGCTCCAGCGTGAGGCTTTGACCTCTAAACAGAGTGGTGCTGCTGCAGCCACCTCCTCCTCCCTGGGCCCCTTTTTGTTCTTTTTGATCAAGGGAGTTGTGAAAAAGAAAGCAGCATCCCTGCCCCCCAGAGGGTGAAAAGCACCTTTGGAAGCAGGGTCAATAACTTATGAAATAATTGAGTTTGGGGAATAATTTAGGGGAGAAAAGAATGATTTGGGCCCTGAAGGGGAACCTGTAAGCTCAGGACCCATCCGGGGCAATGTGCCAGAGCCTAGCCCACTGGAAATGCCACGGCTCGGCCCCAGCCCTGTCTCCCTGGGGAGTGAGGGCTTCCTGGGGCCTGCTGGGCACCTGCTGCCCAGCCCTAGAGAGGGCGCAGCAGAGACAGGCCCTACCAAGAAGGCGGACGGATTGTCTCCGTTTGCTTGGCCACAGAGACCGAGGAGAAAGAGCTCTGAGCCGAGACTCAGGAGACCTGGCCCCAGTTTGATCCTGAGCAAGTCATCTGCCCTCTTGTGTCTTTGTTTGCCCTGGAAACTGGGCACATGTGGCCACAATGTACCTGCCCCCATCTGTTGAGAGGGTGGATGTGAAGTTTAGAAGTTAATAGATGGACCAGTTCTGTGTTTAAAAAAAGCAAACTTGAGTGAAGAGCAGGAATACAGGGGTCGTTCCATAGTCCAGGAGGTGTTTGTACCCACTGGGCCTGAAGGATTCTCTTGCCTGCTGCAGAGCCAGCCCGTGGCTTTGGCAGCCAGGCAGGCCCCTTGCCCTGCGGGTGAGGGTGGCCGGGGCTACGCTGTCCTCCCTCCCTCTCTCTGCTCTCTGTGCTCAGCTCTCTGGCAGCTGTTCCTGAACTTGTTTTTCCAAATCACTAATTAACTTCATGCTCAGGCTCCCAGGTGGGCCAACTCTGCTGGCTAACTTATCCTCAGAGGGTGAGCTCCTGCTTCCCATGTTTCTTGGCAGAATTGGGATATGCTGTCCCCATCCTTACCCCAACCCCTTCTGTTTCTCGGGGCAGGGGTGGTGCCAGGACTCTGGACTCCCAGCATCGCCACGGCCACAGGCAGGCCTTTCGCCAGCTCATCTCTGGATGGCCTTGGAGAGCCCACGGGCTGGAGCCATTTGCATAATGCCCATATCAGATTGTATTATCTCAGCAGCCCAGTTCTCAGAGGAGGAAAATTGAGGCCGGAAAGGCACGTGAAATTTACCTTCACTGGCGAGAAGCAGGCAGCAGAAGCTCCAGGCAAAACTGTAACGTGGGGAAATTATGTCTGCTATCCATCCCCTGACTCCAACTGTTTCTGTTCAACCCATCCAAATTCAAGTGTAAATGAGGTACACAAATCCTTAAGGGTAAAATAGCAGGCATCAGGGAACTGACTGGGAACAACAGGAACAATTCAGAGACAGCTTTTGTGGGCCTGTGAGTTGACCCTGCCCAGGAGGTGGTAAAGACAGAGTAGTATGAAATGAAGGTACAGCCTCTGAAGTTAAACAGTTCTGAGTTCAAATCTTATTTTCACCTCTTCCAGGCTGTGTGACCTTAGGCAAGTATGTAACCTCTCTGATCTTCAGTTTCTCCTGAATAAAATGGGATGATGAGGCCTGCCTAACATGGTCACTGGGAGGACTGAAGGCAATTGAAGCATATACAGAGTCCTTAACAGTGCCAGGCACAGAAGAGACAGATGATGAATGTTCATTCCCAAAGTTCCCTTCTCAAACTTGTTCCTGCTCCAGAAGCCCGGGAGGTGCTGCTACTTGCCTCATTTTCCCAGATCCCTCTGTATTCTTCATTGGTGTTTTGTGGTACTAAGAATAAGGTGTGCCCTTCCCCTCCTGGTAAAGACTCCCAAGGAGGAAAACCCCTCTGAGTCAGGGGGCCCTTGGACAGGGGGCCCTTAAGGCCACAGCCAGGTGGGGCAAGTATAGGGGGTGCCAAACGATCATGGGGCCACAGATCTCCCTTTCCCACACCTATTTAGGCTCAGCCTTCTGGTTAGGGAGGAAGCCCAGCCCCACCCACCAAGCAGGACAGACAGCAGCAGGGGGCACAAGACTGGACCCCAGCATTGGGCATCCTGACCATGATGAATGGCAGGGCATGAATAACAGATGAAGGCTGCGTAATTGGTGTTATTCCACATGCAGTTCATCTCCATTCATAACGATTGGACACTTAAACCCAGCCGTTCCTCTGCCGGGTGCTGCTGTCATCATTCTAACTGAGATCCTAGTACTGTGGGGATCAGCCACTGCCACTCTCTGATGGGGATGGTTCATTTTTCTTCGGAGTTCAGAGTCCCAGGAAATGTTATTTGGTGGGAAGGGATGGGACTGGTTATTCTGGGCAGACCATCCTGTTTCCTGCCATGTGCCTGTTGTCTTCCTCTAGGGACTTGTCTAGGCAGTCATGGGGACATCCCAAGGTGAGAGGTGGGAGAAAGGGGCTGTGGCCAATGGCCTCAGCCAGCAGGAAGAGGCTCAATCTGCCCTTCCTTGCAGCTACCTGCCATTGGGTGTCCTTACCGCAGTGGACCTCAAACTTTAGTATGCATCGGAATTACCTGGAAGGTTTGTTAAAACAGTTTTCTCACTTCTCTTTTGTAGGTTTGAGTGGGGTTTCAAATGTGCATTTCTAACCGGGGACCTGATGCTTGTGGTCCAGGACCTCGCTTTGAGGACCACTGCCTTAAAGCCTGGTTACTCCAGCTGGACAAACAGCCTCACTGAGAACTTGTTAGAAATGCAGACGCACAGGTCCTGTCCTAAACCTCTTGGATCAAAATCATAACAAGATTCTTAAAGAGTTTGTACACCCATCACACAAATGGGTTAGAGGTGGGCAGAGCTGTCGCGGGCAGGGCCAGGCAGCTGTAGTTCCCTGGCCAATTGCTTCCGGCCAGGAGCGGCCTCTGTCTTCCGTGCACCATGACAAAGATTGGGAAGCATTGCCCTAGAGCACCCAAGCAGGTGGATAAGGTCCCTCTGAAGAGGGGATTCCAGCCCCTGACTGTACCTTAATCCCACTTCTCACCCTCCAACACTCTGCCTGGTGACCGCGTGCAGAGGCCCCTCTCCCCAGCTGGCCCATCCATCCCTGTCTAACTGCTGGCCCCTGCTCACCTCCCCTGCCCACAGGTGGTGGCCTTCGCCTCTCTCTTCTTCATCCTGGTCTCCATCACCACCTTCTGCCTGGAGACCCACGAGGCCTTCAACATCGACCGCAATGTGACGGAGATCCACCGAGTGGGGAACATTACCAGCGTGCGCTTCCGGCGGGAGGTGGAAACAGAGCCCATCCTGACCTACATCGAGGGCGTGTGCGTGCTGTGGTTCACGCTGGAGTTCCTGGTGCGCATCGTGTGCTGCCCCGACACGCTGGACTTTGTCAAGAACCTGCTCAACATCATCGACTTTGTGGCCATCCTGCCCTTCTACCTGGAGGTGGGCCTGAGCGGCCTGTCATCCAAGGCAGCCCGTGATGTGCTGGGCTTCCTGCGCGTGGTGCGCTTCGTGCGCATCCTGCGCATCTTCAAGCTCACGCGCCACTTCGTGGGGCTGCGCGTGCTGGGCCACACCCTGCGGGCCAGCACCAACGAGTTCCTGCTGCTCATCATCTTCCTGGCCCTGGGCGTGCTCATCTTCGCCACCATGATCTACTATGCTGAGCGCATTGGGGCCAGGCCCTCCGACCCCCGGGGCAATGACCACACCGACTTCAAGAACATCCCCATCGGCTTCTGGTGGGCCGTGGTCACCATGACGACGCTGGGCTATGGGGACATGTACCCCAAGACGTGGTCAGGCATGCTGGTGGGGGCACTGTGTGCACTGGCAGGTGTGCTCACCATCGCCATGCCAGTGCCCGTCATTGTCAACAACTTCGGCATGTACTACTCCCTGGCCATGGCCAAGCAGAAGCTGCCCAAGAAACGGAAGAAGCACGTGCCACGGCCAGCCCAGCTTGAGTCACCTATGTACTGCAAGTCTGAGGAGACCTCGCCCCGGGACAGCACCTACAGTGATACCAGCCCCCCTGCCCGGGAAGAGGGTGTGGTCGAGAGGAAACGGGCAGGTGAGATTAGGGGTTGGAAGGAAGGCCCCTCAGCCCTTGGAGTTTGGGGTGTGCTTTATTGTGCTGGGCTTTCCTAAGTATAAGATGCGCCTTTATGAGGATAAACTATAGAGGCCGAATTTCTCTATTCTCTGGCTGGCTCTCTGATGGCTTCCTGAACATTCTATCTGTGGAGTGAGTATTCCACCCAGTGTAGGCAGTGACAGGTGGAGCATGGGGCTCTATATTAGACGCCCTGGTTTCTAATCCCATCTTGGCCGCTGTGCTGTGTGCCCTGAGGCCAGTCACTCACCCTCTCTAGGCATAGACTCCTCACCTGTAAAATGGGAATGACAGCAACATTTTACCCCCAGAACTTTGAGAGACCCAAACTAATGACAGATATGAAAGCATTTTGAGAAATTAAAAACACTTTACATATGTCAGGCACTGTCATTATTAGCCAGAGAGCAGGGCAGCTGTTCTTCCAAGGTACATAAACACATGAATCACTTCTTTCCAAACATTCAAGTCTGGTGTCTCTTGACCTAATAAATGTGATAACGTAACAGCAGTGGGAGGCTGCCTTCTGTTCAGCACAAGCTAGATTGAGTCCTGGGCTCAGGGTGTGACATGGGATGGAAGGGAACTGAGGAGGGAGTGGCCCAGGCAGTGTTAGGACAGGTAGGAAGGTGGAGGAAACTGGCATCTGCATCTTGGAAGGAGAGGGCCTGGACATCAGCTGGGGTCTCTCAGGTCTCAGACCCAGGGTGTCACTCCCCAACCTGAGCAGGATCTACCTGGGAGGGAGTGTCACCGGAGCCAGGGAGTAGGCTTGTGCCTGGGGGCAGCGGCAAAGGGCAGGATGCTATGCTTGGTCTAAAGGTTGGCTTCCCACCCAGCCTTGGCCTACAGCCATTCCTAGGGGAGGAAGCCACAGCACAGATACCCAACAGCAGGGACCCCCCTGTCTGCCTGCTGAGGACTGCCCCGTGAGATCAGCCCAAGGCAGGTGGCAGACCCTACTTCTTCAGATCTGGCTCAGGCTGACACTTGGACAAGTGTGTGTTCTCAAGTAGAACATCTGGCTTGCTGGGATGAGGGTTAAACCTACAAAGTGGTATCCATGGCTCTCTCTGGACCACCTGGAGGCAGTTATTCTTGTTGACTAGGCATTCAGACCAGAGTCCAGTGCCCAAAAGGCTTAGAGCCTCTGCTCCCAGAGCTAAGCTGTGTCTGGGGAACACACTGTGGGACAAAGCCGCGGTTCAGCTCCCCACTGCTGCAGGCTAAGTCCCAACCCCTTGCCTCTGTCAGGCAGCCACAGGGGTGAAGCTGGGCCCTGGGATCTGGAGAAGGGGAGGCTACGTGGCCTGAAGACAGTGGCCCTGGCATTGGCCGAGCAGGCCCTCAATGTGGCTGAGCAGTCAGGGCCAGCCTAAGTAAGGGCCTGGCTGATAGAGCCACACACGGTTCAATGCACGCTGAGGAACTGACCTGACTTCCACATTTTGATATTAGGATTCTCTCTAAGCTCTGAATGGGCCTCAGAGTATAGCCCAAATTCCCTGGGAGAGTTATGTTCGGGGATTAGGAAGGGATACCACTTTGGTGGGGGAGAAGAGGAAAAGCCTGACCAGTGCTGTTCCATCACGATCTTTGGAAGACCCAGACCCCTGAACGACCCCAGGGAATGAGTGGCCCCCAGCATGTATGACGGACAGATGCCAATAGGCCACCAGTGAGTGTCCTGAGTCAGGAACCTCCCTGGAGGACCCTTCCCACTCTGCCCCACAGCTGAGCCCGGAGCTGTTGCCTTAGTCTCCTGGCCCCAGCCCAGCTCCCCAATGGTCTTGTCCTGGCATCTAATGGACAAGGTATTCCTGGTATTCCCCACACCAGGAATCCCACGCCTTCCCCGGGAGCCTGGCCCATACCCAGCAGCCAGATGCCTTTCTCACTCTGCAGCCTAACTCCATGTCGCTGGGGATTCTGCTGATTTCTAATCTCTGTTTCTGACAAAGGGGGTGGTGGGCTTTCTTGGGGTGGCCTTTCCTGTCCTTGAAGGACAGGATTCAGACCCCTAGGCAGCCCCTCACTCAGCCTCCTTTCTGTCTGCCCCCTCCAGACTCTAAGCAGAATGGCGATGCCAATGCCGTGCTGTCTGATGAGGAGGGAGGTGGCCTAACCCAGCCCCTGGCCTCTGCCCCTACCCCCGAGGAGCGCCGGGCCCTGCGACGCTCTGCCACCCGAGACAGAAACAAGAAGGCGGCTGCCTGCTTCCTGCTCAGCGCTGGGGACTATGCTTGTGCTGATGGTAGTGTCCGGAAAGGTATGGCTCCCCGGGCCGGGCAGGTGGGGAGTCCCTGCAGACCTAAGGCTCCCCAGTGCCCCCTACAGAGCTTGAGGTCTCCCACCCCTAAGACCGTGGCCACCATCTCCTCTGTCTCGTGTGCCCCTACTTTTAGAATGGGTACCTGATCTCCCAGTTCCTGGATTAGAAAGGCCACCAGCATCCCAAAAGGGCACATGGAGCCCTCCCCGCCAGGTGCCCAGAGGGAACAGTGGTGCTAGAGGGTTGAGGGGACACCATGACAGGGGCCTCTGCCCCTCACCTCTATTTCCATCACCTTCTCTACCTTCAAGCCCTGCTCCACATAGTCACTGCCGGCCTCTCCCTAGGTCCCTTTTCAACACAGCTAAGGCTTCCGATAAGTCGTCTCAGGAGATGCAGCAGCACTCAGGAGTGAGGGGGTCCGGCACAGGCCCCGCATCCTTACATCGTGCGCTGGGGGTCTTGGAGCCCAGGATGGGCTGACCCTGATCTGCAGGCCCCTGGGGTGTGCCTGTCCTCTTGAGGCAGGGCCAGGGTGACCAGGGGGCAGGGCGGCAGGGAGAGTAGGTCCCACCCGAGAAATGTTCTGAAGGATTTGGAGAGGTAAAGGGAGCAGCCATGCTCTGCTTCTCAGGGAAGGCTGAAGTCCCATCACCAGCCCCAAGCCTGTGTCAGGCACAGGGCGGAAGCTGGGCTGTGGAGCTAGGGGTTCCTGGCCTGGGGAAGGGCACAGAAATGATCAAGGATGGTCGAGGGCCAGTGGTGGCTGAGAACCAGGGTCTTAAGACCAGATGCTTTTTCTACCCAGTTTTCAATCACCTCTTTATCTTTCTTGCTCTTTGCCCTATGCCTGTGACCTAACCTACCTAAACATCCTGCCTTGTTCCAGGACACCTGATTCCCATGTTGGCCACTGTGTTGTGTGCCCTGAGGCTAGTCACTCACAGAGCTCTTCCCGGGTTCTCTGCCACTTCTTAGCCAGCCAGATTTCCCATCCCCACTCCCCACTGACTACAAACCCCAGCCTGGGTTGAGTGATGCAGGGGCAGTGGCAGCTGCAGGAATAACCTGTAATGCCTGTGTCCCCTGAAAGATGTCCCCTGGCCACCCGGGCCATGCGGGCTCCTGGGGCACCTTCCCAGGCCCTTTCCCTGGCCCTCTCAGCACCACAATCCCCACAGTTAGACCACCCCGACTCTACCCAGGCCCCGAGAGGCATGTGTCCAGCTTTGCTGGGCACAGGTTCTATGGGGTGGCGGGAGCAGTGATCTGGCTTCTGGAAAGAGGTGGCCCAGAGGCCCCAGCCAAATAGCCCAGACCTTGTACCCATGCCTGTGTTCCTCTGTTCCGCACTGTGCCCCAATCCTCAGGCCCTGGATGTGGCCTTCTCTTTGCCTCCCTACCTGCTTGTACTGTGTGCTTGTTCAGGCCCAGAGCCTTGCTCTGGCTGGAGCATGCTAAGTGGACAGCCTAGAATGAGGTGAGGAGGGGACCCCATCCCCACACAGGACTCAAGCACAGAGCTGAGTGCCGGGCTCGCTTGCTCTCCTCCCCGAGCTGTCGGGCTCAGTGGAGGTAGGCGTGGAAGAGGCTGTGTGGGACCACGCGGTCCTGGGAGTGGGCCGCACCTGGGGAAGGGGCTGCACGTGTGCGTGCACCAGGCAGGGTGCCTGCGCTCCACCACCCTCTCTCTCTGGGGTACCTGTGGGACCCGGCTGCTCTATTTTCAAGATGCCTCTACACTGCTTCTTGGCAACAAGCGTGTAGCTCAGCCAATTAGAGTGACCTTCGTGAGGGAACAGGTGGGTTGCTGGGAAACAGGCCTTGCTAAGCAAGCGTGGCAATTAACATCGCCAAACTCCCAGTGCGCACTTGACAACTGTCCCCACGCCACACCATGCCTCCCTTCTCTGTACTCGGGCTACATTTAGGACTAGGAGTGAGTGGGCCCAGGCCTCCTCCAGCCACCAGCACAGACCCCATCATTAACCTGTAGCTGCCCACGTGTCGCAGTGTCCGCTCCCTGGGACAAAGGTGGACCAGGTGCTAATTAGGGCTTTTTAGGGTCAAGAAGGCCAATGCTGGAGGCTGTAGGGTCTTTGTGCAGCGGGACTGTCAAGGAGCTGGAGGGGAACTTACCTGAGGATGGCACAAGAAAAAGGTCAACTGGATATAGGACACTGCAGTCTGTCCTTAGAAGCCCAGGTGACCCAAAGGTCAGGGAGAGTCAAGGAGGGCCAGACTCCCCTAGCCCAGCCCAGGGCCACCTGCCCTGCAGATTCCCCTGAAGCATGGATCTCTGGAGCTATGCCTCACTGACCCCTGTGCCTTTTCTTCACCAAGGCTGTGAAAAGTCCCGGAGTCTAAACAACATAGCTGGAGCAGCTGGAACCAGCCTGGGGCTGTCTCCACTGGCATCGCGATACAGCTCACCCTACCCTCCAAGAAAGCTCCTGCTTGCCCACCCCTTCCACCCCCTCACCAGCCCACCCCCCGGTCACTCTGCCACTTAGCTACGCCCTGAGCTCTCGTCGCCTCCAGGCACGCACACACCAACAGGCACACTCACACGCCCTCCTAGCCCTCCTTCCTCCTGCGGCTGAAGGGAGCAACAGGAGGGATGGAAGCGAATTCAGGCCCCTGAGCCTTTCCCCTGCAGCACCCAGCTCTCCCAGCGTCCAGCTCCGGAGCCTGAGAGCAAGAGGAGATTACTCCCAAGGCTTCGACCCCATCCCCACCCATACCGGTCTCCTCCGGAGCCATAGGTGCCAGCACACCCAGGACCTGTGTCTGGGCCCTGCTTTTCTCTCAGGGTGCCACCAGGGCCGATGTCGGTGGCCAGGCACGTATGTGGTGTACACAGTGCGCCTGGGACCTGTTGGCCTTGCTGGGGAGCCGTGCTTATGTTAATATTTTTAATCACTGCAAATGTATTTCCATTCCTTGTGGCCTTTAATCAGTAACAAAACAGCCTGTCTGTCTGTCTGTCTGTCCACCCCACACCCAGACCAGCAAGGCTGTCACATGGGGCACCTTTGCTGGTGTGAAGGAGGCTTGACTCCTTGGAAAAGCAGCGCCCATGGGCAGTGCTGCTGGGAGAAGAGGCCTGATGTCTTCCAGCCTCTGGCCTGGGGCGCAGGTGGGGGTCCCTAGAGTTGTAGCCCCATGCTTGGTGCAAGCCACGGGGGCCCTGCTTAGGCATGGGAGGCCCTCCCTTTCAGGGGCCCCTGCCCGGCGTCAGCGGGTGACTCCCAGCGGCAGCGCCCGGCATCCCATCTGTGCCCCAAGCTGTGGCATCTCTCTCCACGCTGCTTTGCTTCCGCAACAGTTTTTCTTCCCTCTCCCGCTCCCTCAATCTCCCAGCCCTGCCTCTGAGTCACCTGCCGCTCCCACCCAGCCTCTGTGCTCTGTATTCCTGCCAGAACCGGAGACTCATCTAATTTCTATAATTAAGTGTATTCATTTACCTAACGAGCCCGGAGCACAACAGGTCTGTGAGTCATCAGGTGAGCAGCAGTACACCTTGCGCAGGGGCAGCTGAGGGGATGTGTGAGAACAGAAGCTGTCCTGCCCTCACCTGGAGCTGCCACTTCCAGGGAGGGGGCCCTCCGCAGCCTGAGGAACAAGGAGTGCCTCAGTCAAGGCATTTCCTGTTTCACCTGATGGGAATTAGACCTGACAACAGAGCCGTGCGCCTGGCAATTTTTAGAGTCAGATTATGCAACTTTGTGGAGGGAATGACTAAGTAAGGTCCATGTCTGCTCCTTCCACGGTGGGCAAAGACAGGGTGGCAGGACAGCATTCGGGGGCTCAGCAGAGGCTGGGAAATCTGGGGCCATCCCAAAGGTGAGCTGGGAAAAAAGATCAGATTATTTCATGCGGTTGGGGACGTTGTGCAAAGCCTGTGCCAGGAACATCCCCCTGTGAGCGCCTCCCTCGGCCTTAGGCAGACAAGAACGTCCCTTCCGGGAAGGTCTGTTCAGGGTGGGCACTGGGACACCGAAGCCCTGCTGTGGTCTGCGGGGCCTGCCTCCCTCTTGCTCTCAGAAAGAAGTGACCCCTCAGAGTTGAGAAGAGGGGACACAGGGGCATCTGTGCAGCCATCCTTCAGATGGAACAGGCCCCTTTAAGTGACAGGGATGGGGAAGCCTGTGGAGCAGGATGGGGATGATGGGCCCCTCTCCCCTCACAGCTGACAGGTCCAGTCCTGCCCCTGCAGGGCTCCCTAGCACCAGGCATCCTGGCCCTGACAGGGACACGATGAACTAGGCGTCCAGGTTAGCACGGGTACCACAGCTATTTTCTCCTCTGACTTGCCTTTCTGGTTCAGGGAACTGAGGCCGCTATTTCTGTGGCAGCCTTCAAGTTGTCAGAAGCCCAAGTTTCCACGGCACCCACCGCCTCCTTCCCTCCCACAGGGACGGGCCTGCTCACAGCACCCCTATGGTGGGCACAGATGTCCCTGGGCGACAAGATGCAGTAGTGCCGGGCTGGAGCCCCTAATGCCTTGGGGAGGTGGGCTCTCACACGTCCCCTCCTGGCTCCCTGGCTTCATAGGGGAGAGACAGGACCCAGCTAATGGGAGAACTGGGTAGGGCCTTCCCAGGGCACTGGGAAAGGGCGGAGTGAGTTGGTGAGTCCTGGCACTACAGAGCCTCCACCGTACACCAGGCTCCACCAGGGAAGTGGCCGCTGCACAGGCCTCGGGCTCACTCAGGCCTTGGGCCTCCCTCCTAGGGAGAAGGCCCTCTCTCACCCACCTTCTGGGAGTGTGGTTTCTTTTACTTGGACTGGAATGCACCTGCCCCCACTACTTTGGCTCTTAGAAGTCCTTTCCTGCAGCTGGGGCCCAGCCCCTTCCCACAGAGCAGGGGGGCAGCCGGGTGGGAGTTCACAGCGGCACCTTCTAGTCTACCAGAGCTGCGACAAACCTAGAGACCACTTCTCAGGTCTTTGGAGAGGAGGGGAGGCAGCCCTTGGGCCAGGGTTGCCCTTTCACAGAGCTTCCTAGGGAAGGAGGGCCACTGCCCTGGCAGAGAGTGTTACCCTCTGAAATCCCTACCACACCCCTAGATTCCTAGGAAGACCCCTCCCCAACTCTGAGACCCCTGGGGATGGAGAGTCCATGGACACCAGTGAAAAGGCAGCCTAAGGCCATTAGCAGCCAGAATGGGGTACTCTGCTCCCTAGCTCTCTGCAATACAAGGCCCCTCAGTGGCCCAGGCATTCGCATCAGTGCATCTTGGGCTCTAGTTGCCTACAGGAAGGCCAGAGGCACTCCCTCCATCCGCTAGGGTTGGCAGGGTATCACTTAACCTATGCAGATAGGTTGGTGTTCGGAGTACAAGGCAAAACCGCAGCTCTCTCTGCTTGTCCTCGGAAATGGACAAGAACCTTGTCTAAGAACCTTGGACTCCTCTCATTTCCTCAAGGATGGGACTCAGAGGCCAATAACAGCAGTGGGCTGAGGGGCAGGGTTTGAAGGCCATGGAAGCAGCATCACCCTGAGATGAGAGTGCCCTTTCCCTAGAAACGTGGTGGAGGTGGCCAGGCAGCCAGGGGAGAAGCTGTGAGGCCTGGCCCTGGACCTCAGACCTAATGGTTGCAGGGGTTGGCCCAGCGTGACCTGGAGGGGGCTGAGACTCCCACCCGTGTTGTTGACCCAGATCTGCAGCTGAGACAGCAGCACCCCTACCTGCCCTGCCTGTGCCCCATGGGGGAGGTCTCGGAAGGGAAGGCCCAGGTCACACACATCCCAGGCTGAGGATGGGATCCCGATGAGGGCTCTCCCGGGGATCGGGTTTCTCACTAAGATGCTATTTCCTGACCTTCTCTCCTGAGACAGGCACATTCGTCCTCCGTGACCTTCCCCTTCAGCATTCACCTGAGGCTGCATGCCCTCCGGCTGCTGGGACTCTGTTCCTGCCACAGTGAGGAAGGGGGCTGGGCACGACATGGCACCACACTCAGGAGCCTTCTTCACCAGCTCCTTGGGACAATGGAATATCCCAGGGTGGTAATGGCAGATGGAGCTATTTGGGGGAGAGCTCAAGTTGGACAGGCACCAGCTGGGGTGATGGCCGATGAGCCACAGGCCACATCAGGAACTTTCCCCACTGCTTCCATGCCAGGCTGCAGGGCTGTGGTTCCTCTCTCCACTGCACTGGAGCTTTGAAGACCTGAGAGGCTAGTGGTTCCTGGAGGTAGAGGTTACCTGAACAGGTATGGCGATGAGCTGCAACATCACCCAAGTCATCTTGGCCCAGAATTGGGTTGGCAGAGGGGTGATGAAGGGCTCACCCCATTCCCTGACCCATCCCTGCTCTTCCTGGCCTCTTAGCTCTGGGTTCCTCATGCCTTCCAGCTCTGCTCCTGGCCTGCTCCTTAGCCCACAGCCTGTGGGTCAGCAGCTGGCTTCCTTCTAACATCTCATTCTTTGTTTCTACCTTTCCTTTGCTGAACTCCCTGCCCCCGCTCCAGAAGGCAATGTTGAGCCGAAAGTGTGCGTCCCAGTGTCTCACACCTGTGCTCTTTAAACACAGAGACCTGCCAAGACGCCCTCTCGTCCAACTATGCCCAGGCTGAAGTCCTCACCCTCTCTTAAAGCGGCACCAACGTGAGAGAGACAGGCAGACAGACAGAAAGCCAGAGGCTTAGGGAAACTCTGGAACCCAGGCAAGAATCTTTCGCTGGGAAAGACTCAGATATCCTTGTTTGCACAGGACTGGTGGAAAACCTCCCATGCAACCCTCGGGGCCTGGAGCCATCTGGGTCTGATGTTCTACTGTACATTGAAGAGATATATATGCACATATAGTATCTATATTCATACATACTATACTCTTGTGTGTAGTGCACGTGCTATTGGTGGTTTGTCTTTGTTAGGCTGTGTCTCTCCAATCCCTTGCCCTACCCTGAGTTTCCCATCCCCTTCCCTTCTCTGATTCCTTGTTGTCTCTCCTGACCACATGTGTGGAACATCCCAGGAAAAGTGCTCCTGGGAATTGCCAGTCCAGTGGGTGGCCCCAGGCTACTCTCTCGGGGGTGTTTCCCCTGTCAGCAGGTGGCCTGTCGAAGTCTACTGAAAGCCAGATTGCCCTCCAGGGTCACTGCTCCACTAGCTGCACCCCAGTTGTGGGGCGACTTCCAGGGACTCCTCTGCAGACTCCTCCACTCCTTCCTCCAACCCTATCTGTGTCCTTGACTGAGGGGGGCATTTTGTCTTTTTTTTTATTTTTTATTTTTCTGTCTCCTTTGTCTATTTGTTTTCAAAGATGCTGCTGGGCAGACGGGCAGGGAAGGGGTCTGTCTGCCCATCTGGCTCAGGGGTCTGAGAAGGGGAAGCCTCGGGCGAGAGGAGACCAGTTGCAATACTGTACTTCCTGGCCTGTGGCCAGAGGATGCGTGCAATAGCAGAGGCCAGGCGACCCCTTCAGCCTTGGCCTCTGCCCCTCCCTCGGCCCTCCCTGCCCACCCCATTCCTCCCTGTCCCTCCCTGGTGTTGGTCAGTCCTTTTCTAAAGCTGTCTCCTCGTGTGTGTTCGAGGCATGCCTAGGCCGGGCCTTGCGCCCTGTCCGCATGCCTTCAATTGTCATGCTGTGCTCGAGCCCCAATAAAGACATCTGGAGCGTCCGCTGCTCCTGCTGTGTGAGCGCCTGCCTCCGCCTCTCCTTTCTGGCTCTGTGTCTGTGGGGACCTCCCTGGGCTCCCACCCTCAACACCTGAGGAGTGCGACACACTCAGCATAACCCTGCCCCACCCCTGCGTTTTACAACTGGAGACTAGTGTCAGAGACAAAAAGTCATCTGCCCAAGGCCACACAGAGAGGACTACCCCAGGACCCCTGACTCCCAGGCAGTGTACCAGTCTCCGTTGCTGCCCCTAAACAAACCCCGGCTGCAACACGGAAGAAAATACAGTTCTTTGTTCAAGGAATTGCTCCGTATCTCTGCTTGTTGCGCAGGAGCCCTCCCCTCCTCCCTGCAGTTGCACCAGTTCTAAGTGGGCCAAGGCCCTGGGGATGCCAAAGTCATTGCAGTGACTGGATGGCTGATGTACTGAGGCCAACTAGGGACCTGTGGCACAACCAGGAACCACTCAGGGATGGGGAGTGAACACATCCTGGGCCCAGGTGGGATGGGCTGTGACCCTCCCTGTTGTCCCTCTCACACTCACACGGGGCACACACAGGGCCAGCTTCGTGGGTGTGCAACCTGTGCAGTTACCCAGAAGAGACCCATGTTGGATTTAATGTTCAGCTGTCGCCGTCGCGAAATTAATAGTTGTTGAACACGGGCCCTGCATTTTCATTTTGCACCGGTCTCTGCCAGGTCTGGGTGCATGTTTGTCTCTCCTTATCCTTGTCTTACTCCTCATTCTGTCACTCTGGGCATAAACTTGGAGTCACAGGGGCCCCAGTTCAAAGTCTTGATCTGCCACTTGGTAGCTGCGTAACTTGGAAGCCACTCGCCAAACCCGTCTCCCTGTGTGTCAGTGGGTTAACAATAGCGCCTGTTTTGGAGACGGTGCTGCGGGTGACATGCAGTGGACGTGCAGGGGAGGTCAGTTCCCACCCTGTCCCTGTAGCTCTCGGGCCTTTCCCCACAGATGTCTGAGATCTCCATGTCCAGTCACACCAAGAAAGGACAAGAGCGCGCCTGGGAGCTGTCTGGGGCAGGGTAGAGGAGAACAGTGTAGAACCCCGTAGAACAGCAGGGTGAGGGTGGCATGGCCGAGTACAGGGAAGAAGCCGGGGAAGCCTGTTCCTGAAGTGTGAGAGAGAATCGGGCTCAGAGCGTGGGCAGCAGGGCAAGGCGGTGGCAGGCAGCCAGTGTCAATTAAAGATAAAATCTCTCCTCTAGCAGTGGAGGGCAAACAGGCTGCGCCCCTCCCCCCACCCCCCAGACAGGAGAAAGCCATTTGCAGCCAGGCTCGCCTCGCAGATGCTTGGCCTGGCGATAATGGAATGGGATGCGCTGCTGACTCCATAATGATATTACGCATCAGGGCCCACGTCAAGAATGGCTGTTTTCTTCGTGGATCAATGTGGAACCATTTCATGGTCAGGGGCTAAGAAACTGGCCAGCAGCCCAGGGGTACCAGATGCCACGGTGGTCCTGAGAGGACTGAAGGGGATACAGCTGGGGTCCCCGGTGACCCCAGAAGACCCCTAGAGGAGGAGAGGGCCGTGTGCAGCAGGGCAGAGGTCGGTGAGAGAAGCAGACTGCCTCTCCTCCCACCCCTCCTCCCACCTCGCAGGAGCGGCAGGCGGTGCTGTCAAGGAAGAAGAGCTTTGACATCCTCTCGTCCCCTGAGCTTGAGTTGAGCCCAAACTGGGGAGCTGGTTAACGGAACAGGACACTGTGGTGATCGAGACAGACTTTTGGAGTCAGGCAGACTTGGGTTTGAGTTCTGGCTCCATCGCTTCCCAGTTGTGTGACCTTGGGCAAGTTACTTAACCCATCTGAACCTCTATTTCCTCAGCTTTAAAATGGGAGTGGTCATAGTCTCTACCTCCTTGAGCTGCCTGTGAAAGCTTTAGCACAGTGCCTAGCATGTAATCACTGCTTGCAACTGGTGGGAGGGGGGAGTTCGGTGGTCAGTGCACTCCAATAACAGATGACCAGCTTGGTTTGATGTCCTCACGTTTTAAGGAATCACCGTCATTTCACTGAAGCCCTTGCTTATCTCCTTGTGAAGGAGGATTGTGGGGATGATCATACCAAACAGCTAACATTTATTGAGTGCTCGGCAGTACATTTAATGCTCGTAAGAACACATTCCAAGATTGGTGTCATCATTACCTTTGTTCACAGAGGAGAAAACCACAGCACAGCAATGTCAGGTCATTTCTCCAAAGTCACACAGCCAATCAGTAGCCAAGCTGGGAACTAAACCCAAGCAGTGTGGCTCTGTGGGCCCAGTGCTTAGCCACTGTGCAAACTGAATAGGGCTTGTGAGTTATAATCCCTCGTGTAGGGGGTTGTGCCTTTAATGTTTTTAATTTCCTTAATCTTAATTGAATCTCATAGCAGAGATATTGTTCTTCCCTTTTATAGATAAGAAAACCTGGTCGGGCGCAGTGGCTCATGCCTGAAATCCTAGCACTCTGGGATGTCGAGGCAGGGGAGGATCACTTAAGCTCAGCAGTTTAAGACCAGCCTGGGCAAGAGTATAGACCCCATCTGTACTAAAAATAGAAAAAACTAGCCAGGCATGGTGGCATGCACCTATAGTGCCAGCTACTCGGGAGGTTGAGGCAGAAGGATCGCTTGAGCCCAGGAATTTGAGGTTGCTGTGAGCTAGGCTGAGGCCACAGCACTCTAGCCTGGACGACACAGCGAGAGACTGTCTTGAAACACATAAAAATAAAAAAAGAAAGAAAGAAAACCAAGGCTTGGGAAGTGAATGATTAAACTCACTCTTCCTTGTATGTTTGTGGGCACACACACCCCTGCACACATAAAGGAGGAGGATGTGTCCTCAGGCTTCAATAATCAAAGAGTGGGAGGTAACACCCAGCCCAGGGAGTGATGGGTTCCTTCCCTCTGTGACCCCACTGGAGTTTTATTATCTGCCACACAGAAGAGAGTGAGTGGGGTTGGGCTGGTCTGGAAGCCAAGTTACGTGAGAAGCAGCTCAGCCTCGAGAAGACTGGGTGGAAACCTGATCCCCACCTTCAGGTGTTGGAAGGGCACCAGTGGAGAAGCGTGTTTGGATTATTCTCTGATTTCAGATATGGGGCCAATAGGCAGAAATGTTGGGAAAGCACATGGGGTTTAAGTAAAGAAGAACTTTATTTTTTGTTGTCTTCCTGGCTATTCCAAGTTTAATACGAGGTATTGGAAAGCATCCCATACCAAGTCAACAGTGAAGCCCCCGTCACCCTCCCTCAATCCCAACTGTCCTCCTGGGAGGTGACACTGTTAACATCTGATCTGGGTCCTTCCTGGCTTTTTGAAAGAGAGAAGCTTTCTAACAAAACAACCAAATCAGAATGGGCTGCCCTGCAGGGAGTGGAGGTCCTGTCCCTGAAGTGTTCAGGGACAGTGGGTGATAGCGTGCTGTACCAGGGGTTGTTGGGAGAATTTCCGCTCAGTGCGGGAGGTGGGGTTAGGAGACCTCTGCAGGTTCTAAGACTTTGCCTTAGTGGCCCGCACAGCCAGTTAGTGGTGGAGGCAGGTCAGGATGCAGGGCTCCCATGAGCTCCTGTCCCAACTCCATCTTCCTCAGACTCCTCTCTGCCTCTTCCCGGCCCATCAGGGGTGGGCTTCGGTTGGCATGCAATCCATTGCCCACCGTCCTGGGGCCCCTGTGGCATCACTGCAATGAGCCCTGTCCTTCATTTCCCAGCTCCAAGCCCTGTGTGTGGACACACTGACACCCATGCAACAGGCGGCACACGAGCTGGCTCAGTCACCTGGGGCTGCAGTGACCACACCCAGGCCCGGGACAGCATGCATCACTCCAGAGGGCTGCCAGGGGCTCCAGGGACCTGGTTCACTCCTGGACACCCTCAGTTGGGCCCCACCCAGCATCAGGGACTGAGAAGAGGGAGCCAAGAGGAGGGCTGTGGCTCGAAGTCACAGGGGCCAGAGGCCTTCTGATGTTGGCCCTGGAAGCCTCTCTTTTCCCCACAGGTTGTGGGGCCTGTCCCCCCACTCCTTGTATCTGCCTGCTCCTCCAAGGATTTCTGGAAGGGTAGTGGTTAGCAAGCATATGCTAGAGCTATTCAGCATGGGGCTACTGGAAATGCAGCCTTCTGCTTTTGGCCAAGTGATGGTCCCTGCTTCCTAAATTAGCAATCTTTGGTTGCTGGCGGGGGCAGGGGGGCAGGTTGCTTCCTTTCTCTCCGCACACACTTTGCTAGGTGACCTCATCTACTCTTATGGCCTAAACGTTCTTCATGTGCTAGTGACATCTGCATTTACAGTTCCAGTCCAGAAATCCCCTCTTAGCTTCATTCATTCATTCAACAAGCATGTGTTGAGTCTCCTCTGTTCCAGGCACTGCTCTGCATGTGGGGCGTACAACAGGGACCCGATAGAAACCCCCGCCCCTCGTGCTCTCCGCACTCACTGCCGCGCCTGCCTGGCTGCGTCCCCCTGACACTGAGCGCTGACTTCACCCTCTGCCCCCCGGTCCTCCCCTCTCCGTGTCCTACCACCTACCACCACCTGCCCTGGGGCTGAGCCAGAAACCAGGGTGTTGTTGCTAATCCCACCCTGTCATTCCTTAATTCACTCATTTATCACGTACTAGATCTTTACTAAACCCCTGTACTCTGTCCTCAGGGAAACAACAGTGAACAAACCGACAGGATCCCTGTCTTCAGGGAGCTCACATTCTAAAGTAGGGGAGACAGCAAAAGACCAGTAGACAAAAAGTATATTATCTCCCACCCACTTTCCAACCCATCGGCAAGTTCTACGTTTCTGGCTCTGAAATGCACGTCATGTACTCTCCCGTCCCGCTCTCTTCCCTGCATCCTCGGAAGCTGGATGCCTGCAGGGGCCTCCTCTCTGCTCTCCCCAGCTTGCACCTGCGCTTCCACCCCAGTCTCCACCCAGGGGCCAGAGACAGCTTCTTAAAATGGAAACTGGATCGTGTTACCCCTGCTTAGAACCCTGCTGGCTTGGTTTCCATTGCATCATTACAAATAAAACCCAAACTTCTTAGGGGGCCCTTTAAGGCCCTTCCAGCCCCTGGGACCGGCAGCTCCTTCTCCTTCACCTCCGTGGTTTTGCCCATGCGGTGCCCGCACGTGGACCATTTTACCCAGCCCCACCCACTGGCTCCTCCTGCTGGCTCAGTCCTTCTGCCCTTGGGGCCTGGCTGTCAATGTTGCCTCCTGGGTGAGGCCCTTTCCCCCTCACCACACCCACCCCTCTGCCTCGGGTCATTTTCTGTCACTGCAGCCAGTTTCTTCACGGTACTCCTTGTTCTTTGTAACCATATATTTGTTTATTGCCTGCCTCCCCGAAAGTAGCTAGGGCCGAGCACAGTGCCGGGGCTCAATGAATGTTTTATGAATAAATGAATGAATGGGTGGATGGATGGGCAGGAGGTGGGCCTGGCACGTGTGGCTGCCGAACTCTGCCCTCCCATCCTCCGAGCTCTGCCTCCAGCTGGCTTTTGCACCTCACTTCTAGGGCATTCCTGGGAATCCTTGGGGAATAATGTGAAAGCTCCTCTTTCTATATTGTACATTTCCTGCCTGAGAACCGTCAGAATAATGAGGAGGGCTGAGAGAGAGAGAGTTCCCATAGCTCTCCCTCTCTTTCCCTCTTCTTTAGAATTTACCATTTTCTATCTGGTATTTTTGGTATGTGTCAAGTTCCCCTCCCTCAGCCGAGCTGCTCCAGGGTGCTGACTCAGCCTGGCTTCCCCTCCCAGCCCTGTGCTCCATGCATAGTAGGTGCTCAGTGAAATGTTTAAGTGAATGAAGAAGGTGATGGGAAGGACAGAAATGAGTAAGAAGGAAGAGTGAGGGAGAAGAGAAGAAGGAAAGAGGAGGGGGACAAAGGGAGTGACTAAGAGACAAAAAAGGAGGGAGGGAAGTGAGGTTGGGGTGTGGGAAGGAGGGAGAGAACTAGAGCCAGGAGTTGCCTGGCCCAGCCTAGAGCCACCACCCCCAGCCCACCCCTTCCAGTCCTTCCTGGATGGAGCCTCCTGGTCTGCCCAGGCCCCAGGCGGGGCAGCGGGGCTGCTGTGGCACCCTGAGCTCTGGGCTCACAGACCACAGGGTGGGCAAGACTGCCCCTGAGGAGACCTCTGCAGGGACCAGAGCCTGAGATTCCTTAAGCTGATGTCCCTAGAGACTCCCTTAGCATTTCTGCCCTCAGTTCCTCAGCTCGAGTCCCAGGTCCAAGGACAGTTAACTCCAAATTCATTATCGGGGATCAAATGTTCAGAGCAAACAAACAGAAACGGACTTTCCTCCGTGCCCTTAGCCCTCGGGCCCCAGAGGCTAGGCTCAGAGAGGAGGCCTCCTGCCTCCTCTTCACGCCCAGTTGCCCCTCGGGAAGACCAAGGGGCGAGCCCAGGAGGATCGGAGGCCCAGAGGATCTGTTCCAGAGTAGCCGTTGCCACAGTGGCCCTCCCCGGGGTGGCGGCTCCCAAGTTGCCATGGAGAGCATAGCTGTGCTGCTGCCACTGCCACCGCCACCACCAGGGCTGCCACCACGGCAAAGCTACTCACGGGATCCTTAATCCTAACTAGCCGCTGGGTGGCCAGTCTGTGCCATCTGCTAGGGCATCAGGTGGCCACAGCCCCAGGGAACTGGAGTCAGAACCAGCCCTCTTCCCAACACCCCAGCGACATCCAGCCTGTGCCCGAAGACCTCCTCCTCCCCTGAGGAGACAACACTGTTTGCACTCCTGACAGATCAATTAGGGACCTCATTTCTCTCAGGACCCCACTAGAGGTGGCAGCCAGCTCCCAGGAAACGTAGCAGGGGGATGGTGAGGGTATGGGGGAGATAAAAAGGCTCCAGTGTTGCCAGTTCCCTTCTGGGCCTCAGTGCTAGACTATGACAAGCTGTATTTCCCTGGACAGGACTGGAAAGTTGGTCTCTAATACTCTCTATCTCTCCTCCTGGGTTCTTTCCACCCCTGCCTGTGGGCTGTCACCCTTACTGCCCCCCAAACATACACACACATTTCCAGGATCTTTCTGCTTTCTTCACCCTCCCTTCATTTTCTAATCTATGCACAAGAAAGTATCCTTTGTCAGTGATCAACACTCTAGTGTGAATTAGGGTCCGTGTATATTTTATTTCCTAGGAGAAAGGATTGCAAGACCTCCTCCCAAATTATAGAGTGAGAGCCTTATTGTCTGTGATAGGAAATCCTAGTGCCAGACTCCAAGCAGGGCAGGTAGGTTTTTTTTTTTTGATCCTTGTGTGGGTCAAATTAGAGGCCAGAGCTCTGTAAGGAATTCCATGCTGGCTCTGATTAACAAAAAAAAAAAAAAAAAAAAATGGAGCACAAAAGGGAAATCAGAAGTGATAGGCAAATAGAAGTTACCTCTGTCTGGAAGATCCTCCGTCTCCTTTTTGTCCCCTTCTGGCATTCCATTATTGAGTCCTCGGCCTGGCAAACACTTACTCATCCCTTGAGGCCCACCTAACTGTCACCTACTCTGAGCACCCTTCCTGGATTCTCCCAGGTGGAATTCCTCTGTCCTTCCTTTATGCTCTCACAGCGCCTTGTACATCCCCCCATTATAGCACGTATCCCAGTGACACCTTGTTGCTTGTTTACTCATTTATGCATGCTTCACTTACTAACGCTTTTATCTCTGACTCCTGCTCAGTGCTCAGGGGCTCAGTGGTGAACAAAGGAATGAAGAAATGAATGAATAGGTAGTGAATGAATTAGCGGCCCACTGCTGACTTCTGTTGTTCACACCTGTCACTCCAGCCTGTGTCTGGGTCTCAGAATTTGTCCAGAACAAGTCCCTGGAATGCTGGGCCTCTCACTTCAGCACCCCGCCACCATGTGCCAGCCAAGTCTCCTCCCACCCACCCGCCCTCACCATCAGTGCTCCCATCCAAAGCCCCCACTCCCCCCAGCTTCCCAGGCTCCAACCATCTGGGCCTTTCTTTCCTGGTATTGGTGGCTGTAATTTGCATCAGAGTCCACTGGGAATAGCCAGGGGCTCATGTCCTGGGTCCTTTCCTTCTCCATCGTCTTCCTTCTCAGTCTTCATTAAGGGTGTTTTTCTATGAGCCTCCCGCCCTCCCCAGCTCTCTGAGTGCTAGTCAGGTCCTTGGGTTCATGCTCTTGGACAAGATCACCACTGCATAACTGGACCATCAAAAGAAAAGCTGGAAAGGGTTGTTTCTATAGGGGTTCAAGCCAGTCCTGTCATATTGCCAGGCTTCAGTTTCAACATCTGTGAAATGGGAATTAAACACCTCCTGCCTTCATCCAAGGGTGGTATGAAGATTAAATGAGTAAATGGACAGGTGGGTCCTCCGGAACCCCTAAAGCACCACCTGAGGGAGGGGTCATCGTTCCCCTGACCTTCTCTTAGGGGCTTGGGTGTTCCTCCAGAGTCAGACAGCAGGTGCCTCTGGGAGTAATGATAGCTAACATCGATCAAGTGCTAACAGGCCAAAGCACTGTGCTAAGCCCTCTGCATGGATTAATCCTCAGAACAACCCCAGGAGGTAAGTGCTCTTTTTATCATATTACTTGCATTTTACAGACAAGGAAACCAAGGTACAGAGAGTAACTTGGTGGAGCTCTCACAGATTTCACAGGCCGATTTTGACCACGCTCCACCACTGGCTCTGTGGCCAGACATAGCCACAGGTGGGAGCTGGCCCCTCAGTACCAGCACCTCTGCAGCCACCAGTGCACTGCCCATGCCCAGACAGCTCATTCTGGCTCCAATGGCTTTGCCGCTTATGAGCTGTGTGACCTCAGACAAATGACTTAACCTCTCTGAACATGGTCTTTGAAATGGGGATAATTAATACATCTCCTCCAGATTTTGCCAAAAGGAGTAAATGGAGATGGAATACATGAAACAGCTAGTCACACCCAGACAGGTGACCAGTGTTCTATGCCTGTTCTTCCCCCTCAGGGGGTAGGGGATGGCAAGGCCTCACTTTCACTACAGAAGCCCCAGAAACCATTCTCAGAAACCCCTTGTTAGGCCCATTCACTGTGGGATGATGGGATGGAAGCATGTCCAGCTTGAAGCAGGGCCTTGGAGCATTAATGCTTGTGAGACAACTCACTGGCATGGCCATCTCCCTCTGGTGACCCAAAAGCAGTGCTACGTGTATGCTGGCTTCCCGAAGCGAAGAGAATTCAGAGGAGACCCACACAGCAGCCCGTCCCCAAGACTGCTCCCTGTGCTTGGGATGCCCCATCCTGCCTTCCATTCCTCTTCTCTCCCCCAAGGCCCTGGGGACAGGAGCTGCCCCCAAGACCTTTCTACACACACCCTTGAGCTCCTGGGAGTGGGATCTGAGGAGGCCCAAGAGAAGACTGACTGATCGCAGGACCCCAGAAGGAGGGAGAGGGAGGAGGAGGGGAGGAGGGAGGAGGGGGGGAGGAGGGAGGAGGCGGAGGGGAGAATGGCAGATAGAGGAACAGGAGGAGAAGTGAGAGAAAAGGCAGGCAGGGAAGGGGCGGGAGAGGGAGGGAAGGAGGAGGGACTGAGCCCGGTAGTGGGCAGAGGCTGTGGGGCCTAAAATGAACCGAACAGGCTGGAAATAGAACAGCTGGGCGAGTCCCGGGCGCTCTGTTTGGGTGTCTGCTGAGCGAGCACGTGAATGAGCAGAACACGGGCGACAGTTCAAGGAAGGAACAGACCAGTCACCGCAGAGGTCGGTTAGGACAGGCGGCAGTTATTCCAGTCCAGCAGAGATCAGTCAGGGTTCTTTTTCTGGAGATATTTTCTTTATGTAATCACCGTTTTTAACAGTCCGGCATGGCGGCTGGATGAGCCTGACACCACCCCATCCTTGGCAGGTGGAAGGTTTGGGTTACCTTGAGACCTACACCACTCTGGGCTTTTAGTCTAACTGCAGATGCTACTGGCTTCGGGGAAACAGCTTAATCCACTTTCCAAATGGAGACGTAGGCATCTGAGCCATGTAATGGAATACCACTTCCCTTATTAGGACAGAGCCCAGTCCCCGCGTGGGCCGGGACTGGCCCGGGGGGCCTGCCTCTCTCAGCCCCACAGAGCTGCGCCAGGCCTTTTGACAACCTCACATGACATGCGCACTCCACCCCCGGAGGTGCCCAGGCCACCTGAGGCTCTGCCACGATGGCTCCTCTCCTGACCGCCTCCGCTCCTGTAGCCCTTTGTTTCTTCTATCTTCCTCCTCCCCGCCAGACACTTTTTCTCTCTCTTTCCCCACCTAAGCCCTCATGGAGATTCCTGGACTTCAAAGAGAATTTGCTAATTATTAGGGCACCTGAACCCCTAAAATCGCAGCCCGAGTTGTAGGTATGTGTGGATAAATATACATTTTCTAGAGAGAGGATCAAGAGTTTTCGTCACATTCTCAGAGGAGTTTGTCCCCCCGCAATATGAAGAACTGTCAGCCTAGAAGTTAGACATTGGGCCACACAGGCTATGGACATAGCTGGAGCCAGGTGGCCCCTGATGGCTCCTTTTTAGCCCATCCCAAGGAGTCCTCACTTTGGGATTTTGGCTCCATCACTGATTTCTCCCGATCTCAGATCAGCTCTGCTGGGGACCAAATGCGGACAGGAATTAGGCGACGTGAGCTCTAGCCTTGTGCTGGCTCTGCAGCCTTTGGGAATTTGCTTACCTTGGCTGAGCTGCAGTTCCCCATTTGCAAAACTGGGGACAACACTGCCCACCTTAGCAGGTTCTCACAAAGCTCAAATGAGATCCTGTGTCCCTACTACTTAGCTCAGTAACTGACATTTCATGAAGCTTCTTCGTTTCCTTCCTTCCTCTCGTCTTTCTTTTCTGGACCAACTCTAAGGCCCTTTCCAAATTTAATAGGTAGACTTCACCAGAGGACCTTTGAGAGAAACTAAATTGGGGACAGAAAGGGCACAGGCCATCCCACAGCCTCCCCACGAGGAGCTGGAGGAGGGGTAGATCTGGCAGAGGGTGGAAGAGGGAGAGAGAAGTGATCAGAAAGTCTTCGCGAAAGCGCGAGGGATTACTTGGCAGAGCAGCACCCGAACCCATATGTGATATTTGGAACACAGCTGGCTATCAGGCTGGCTTTTGGCTTTAACCAAATATTTGACATTTTGTGGAGCTCAGTTCTAAACACGAGGCTGGAGCCGGCAGGCCTAGGTCCAGTCCCCAAGTTCCAACTCAGTTCCCTCTGCTGCTCTGGGCTTCAGTTTTCCCTCCTCTCCTGTCAGCAGAAGGCATTCACAAGCCCCAGCCCGTGATCAGTTCATGATCAATTCACACAAAGCGAGGGGAAGTCTTATCTCTAAGAAAATTAGATCAGAATTTTCCTGTTTTCAGGTGGTTAGTCCTGTACATGGTGATTGTATAACCCCAAGTGGGAGTCCACCGCCTCCCCAGACCAGCCACCTGGAAACACGTATCGGCCCCAAGGAAGTTGATTTAAGACCCCTCGGCCCTGACCCCATGCACGTGCGTGCACGTACCACCAGGAGAGGCAGCTTGACTGCAGAGCTGTCCTGAAATCTCTCCTCCACACTGCCTCTGCCCTTCCTGTTGGCCATGGACTCTTGGCCTAAAGAAGCTCGCCCTGTGCATGTACATATATTGTTTTCGGGTAGAACTAGAAGTAAAGCAAGTCAGTTTCCTCTTTCTGACATTGATGGGGTAGGGATCAAGGAGGATGTGTCAGAGAAGTAAGGGGTTCTTTGTTCTTTCTACTCTCTGTGTCTATTCCATCTCTACCTGCCCTTGTCTGACCTGCTTCTTGCAGGAGTGAGAGGCCAGCATCCCAGGGAATGCCCATAAAATTCTTGGGCTTCTCAGATGTAAAGGGCAAGTGAAATCAAAGCTGGCTCTTATCTCTACCCGATGATAGGGATAAAAACAGTCCAAGCCTGTTTCTTGCCTCACTTGGCCAGTGGCTGAGTTATGGCAGACCGAGATTTCTTTTACCTCTCACTAACCCGGCCCTGAAGGCTGCCAGAGTATCAGCTACTCAGTCACCAATCTATAAAAGTCATCGTGCAGCCTTCCCCAGATCCCACGCAGTCTTTACCGGGTCTTGACCTCAGAAGCCACCTTGTCTCCTCTACCAGTGTTTTCTTCATCCTGGATTTGGGCATTTCATCTGTCACTTGATGCCTAGAAAATATTTTTAGCTACTAACCATGACACAAACTTCATCCCAATTCACAGCTGGGGTTAAGAGAGGATAGGTAGGGAAGTTGAAGAAGATTCTACCAGCCACAGGGCTAATAGCTCCTTGAAGGAGCTTGCTATTAATAAAACACAAGTCTGGTCATCCTCCATCCTTTTCTGAAAACTCTTCTCCGACTTGCAGCTGGATAAGGGTGAGATGGCTTCCCCAGACCCTTCCCCATCTCATCCCAGCCCATCTTTCAGGCCTCAGTCAGTCCCTGCCTCTGACTCCCACATAACCGTACTCCAGCCACAAGCACACGTGAGTGTTCTTTGAACTTGTGCACTTCCCTGCTTTGGGCCACACTCTTCCCTTTGTTTGAAGTGTTCCCCCATCCCTTCCTCCATCCTGTGAACCTACTTCTCCTTTGTGAAGTCTTTTCTAATCCACGCATCCCACGAATAGAATGTTGCTCCTCACAGCCCTGATATGCCTTTGCAGGAGCATTTGTTACACGGCGTGTTTACTCAACTGCCTTGAACAAACCCTTTCAAGGGCCATAGATTAGACTCACCTTTCCTGTAGGCCCAGCCGACTAGGTCACCAGGGACCTATGTAGATATGTTGGGGAAAATGATCCAAAATGTAGATAAGGTCAAGGTTCCTTCAATGTCATACTGAAGCTCTGTCTTACAGACCCACAGGAAGGTTATTTGATTCTCTAGAACTGTGCTATCAACAGATGGCTATTGAGTGCTGGGAATGTGGCTAGTGCCACATGTCAAAATGATAATATTTTGGATGTGTTGGCTTAAATAAATTATTAAAATTAATTTCACCTCTTTGTTTTTACTTTTTTTTTTTTTTTTTTTTTTGAGATAGAGTCTTGTTTTTTTGCCCGGGCTAGAGTGAGTGCCATGGTGGCAGCCTAGCTCACAGCAACCTCAAACTCCTGGGCTCAAGCTATACTTCTGCCTCAGCCTCCCTGGTATCTGGGACTACAAGCATGAGCCACTATGCCTGGCTAATTTTTTGTTACTCCTATTTTTAGTTGACTGGCTAATTTTTTCTATTTTTAGTAGAGACAGGGTCTCACTCTTGCTCAGGCTGGTTTCAAACTCCTGACCTCAAGCAATGCTCCCACCTTGGCCTCCTAGAGTGCTAGGATTACAGGCGTGAGCCATCGCACCTGGCCTGTTTTTACTTTTTAATGTGGCTACTGGAAACATTTTAATTTGCACACATGGTTCACATTATCTATCTATTAGAAAGTGCTGCTCTAGAAGACTGCGTAATTGTCTAACTTTGTCATTTCCTATTATCAATTAGGGGCTCAGACTGTGAAGTTATATTTGACTTGTATCTCTTTTTGTCTGGTAGAGATTCAAATGATTTTTGTCCAGTAGGAAAAATAACCCCAGTTTTATCGCCCTATATGACATTAAGCAGATTTGTCTCTAACTTAAAAAAAATTTATTTTGGTGTGCCTTTCTTTTAAATCCCAGTTCCTCAAATGCTCTTTGAACCAACTTTATCGTTGTATTGGCTCCCTTGTTAATTAATGAGTTTAGTAAAACCTTTGACACATATTTATTCTATATCTATATGAGACTCATGTTTTTAACTTTTTGGATATTATGCTTTGACAGATCTCTGTCTCCTGTCCAGCTTGAAGGCAGAGACTGAACTGTTAACATACCTAGTGCTAAGTAGGAGCTCACTAAATGTTGAATGAAGAAAAAGCACTTGTTTGGAATTGGGACCTTAAGGTTAATCTGCCAGCCACACTTTGCAGTGGGACTCCCTTCAGCCACGTGCCTGGAAAGTGGCAGATGTAGGAAAGATGAGACCTTCTTTTCAGGACCTCGCACTGTGTGGGTGGTTTCCCAATTCTTAGGACCTGTGATCCCAAGGGGATGCTGACCAAAGCAAGTCCCTTCTGTTAGCTCAAGGGTCCCTTCTGTTAGCTCAAGTCCCTTCTGTTAGCTCCAGGCTCCTGGCCCTGCCACCCATCCAGGGTGCTGCCCGAAGTGGAGGCCCAGATAGATTTTTTGTCCCTTCCTGCCCCATAGCCTGAGCTCTTGCCAACTACAGCTCTATAAAGATTGTGTCAGATAACCCTGACTGCTTCTCAAGGTCTGGACACAGAGGCACTTTTGTTGTTAGAGGTTGGTAGCAGGGCTGGCTTCAGAAGCCAGGTCTTCTGGGGACCCTAGAAAAATTTCTTTGGGTCCTGAGTCCTGGCAGACAATCGCAAAATTATGTCTCTTCCCCTTTACCCTCCGGGCCATCTCAATAATGGAGGATGGCAACTGAGGGTGGAAGTTGATTGCAAATTCCTTGAGGGCAGAAGCTTTTCATTTGTATGCCTGGCACCTGGTTAGCACGTTGCCTGGTGCACAGTGGATGCTTGGTGAATGCTAATCTGCCGCCCCCGCACTCTGTCCAACTCCAGCCCCAGTGCCAGCTTCCTTCAAATGAGCCCGATATATAGACTCCTCGGCCTGGACAGAACGATGATTAATCAGCCCCCTCTCTGGGAGTCTGGGCAGGATCAGTTGATAATTAGGCATCAAGCTCAGTGTTGGTGACCTTTTAGAAGTGCCACAGTGAGTCTGCCCTTGTTCACTTTCCTTAAAAGAAAAATTGGTAGAGGCTTTGCTTCTGGAGGAGAATAAAAATCTTTTTTGAAAAAATTGTGGTAAAATATATATAACATACATTTATTATTTTTCAGCATACAGTTCAGTGACATTAAGTACGCTCACATTGTTGTGCAAACATCACCACCACCATCTCTAGAACTCCTTTCATCTTCCCAGCTGAGACTCTGTGCTCATTAAACATTTGCTTCTCCCCGGGTCCCTGGCGGCCACCATTCTACTTTCTGTGTCTATGAATTTGACCAAGTACCTCATATAAGGGGAATCATACAATTTTCAAGTCCCACCTTGATGCTGTTATGAGCTAGCACTTTCCTTAATTAACAATTAACACTTTAGCAGGAATTAGTTGCTGACAACAAGAACGGGTCATCGCTCCCCTTTCTCATGCCAAATGAAACACGTCTTCCAGATGGTTCCCAGACACAGCTCCCCTTTCCCAGGCTCTCCCCCCTTCTTCCCCCCACATCACCAGGCCTCCCTCACTCAGTGGGCTGAGGCCTACTCAGCTCTGCCCTCATCTCCACCCAGAAGTCCAGACACACCCCCAGGAGGGGTCCCTCCTCCATGGTTTCTTGGACTTCTGGGCCCCTTTCCTGGCTGTGCTCTCCACGGGCACAGTTCACATCAGTCCCTTTGCGTAGCTTGCACCTCCCAATGTCTGACGCTCTGTAACAGTTTGAATCAATGAATGAATCACTCCATCAAGTAGAATAGGGAGGACAGGAACAAAGAAAGAGAAAACCAGAATTACCCTCCTCTAGTTCACTGTTTGTGTAAGACCAGGCTCTTGAGTTGCTTAGAATAATTTGTGTGCCATATTTGGCACCACTGTGCAAGCCTGAACCACTTTGTGGTTGGAAACTTCCAGGAAAAGCAATGGAATTATCCTCTTGGAGAAAAATGCCTACGTGGTTGGCCTAAGGAAGGGGCAGGGATGCTTTCAATGTGGGTAGAGATCTCTGTCCTGAGGAAAACCAAATCCCAAGGGGATGAATTATTTTGGTGACCTTTAGCACAGTTATTCCTTACTTCCTTCCTTCTGCCAATCATCCCACAAACACACAGTGGCACTTGCTCTGAGTGAGGCGCCGAGTGAGACACCTGAGGGAACAGAGGACAGGAAGATCCGTTCCTGAGGTGTGTGTGCTCACACATGGCCATTCTGCCAGGAGAGGCTGGGAGCGGAGGGGAGGCCAAGCCCACTGGTCAGGGAAGCAGATGATTGCTCCTGAAGCCAAGCCCTTGGATTTCCTGGAAGCCCCGGCCTCACTTTCTGCAGGCTCAGCGAGCAGTCCAGCCTTTGATGTGAGGACTAGGACTAGAGAACAGCACGAGGGCCATGTAGCAGGCAGAGAGGGAGAGGAAGCCACAGGTAAACAGAGAGACACAGCCAGGTACCCTGTGTGGCAGCTGCTTATACCAGACAGTGGCAGGGGAGTGCCTGCAGGGCAGGGGACCCATTGGCAGAGTCCTGCAGGATCTCCATGCAAGGGGTCGTGAGGTCATTGCCTACCACGGCACCCTCGTCCAGGTTGGCTTAGAGAGTCTGGAGAATTCAAGCTCCACAAGCCAAGAACATGAAATGTGTAGCAGAAAGAGACAGAATTTGAATCTGATCAAAGGGCAAGGATTTGGGATTATTTGCCCCAAGAGGAGGCAGTTAAGTGATTAGGTCATTCAGGATTATTTGTAAGGCGTTAGGCTGACAACATTAACTCAAATGGTCCTCACATCAACCCTATGAGATGAGCAGGGCAGGAACAACTATCCCATTATGCAGGCAAAGAGAACAAGACACTAAAAGGTTAAGGCCATTGCTGGCCACTCAGTTCATCAGTAAAGGAGAAGGGACTTTGACCCCAGTGTTTCTGTCCTTGGTCTGGGGTCCTTGCCCATCTGGGCTGCCTCACATTAGGGGGACTTTGGGAACAAGCCCACAGTGGTGAGCTGTCCAGCTGCTCCAGGTAGTCCTTCTGAGGACTGGCCCAAGGAGGGAGCTGGGGGAAGAGGGCAGGCCCTGAGTCACCTCAGACCTGTGCAGCCAACCGCATCCACCCCCACTCTTAATCAGGGTGCCCAGAGCCCAGGGACCCTGGAGCTTGAGTGTATTTATCTTACCAGGCATTGGAAGGGTGGCTTGGGGAGCTCAGTGGTTTCCTGGCTAGGGGACGGTGTCCAGGTTCTGTGAGTCAGTGTGCCCACAAGAAAATAAATGCACTAAAATGATTTCTCTCTCCTTCCAACAAAGAAATAAGGTTCACAACCCATCCCTGGCTGTCAGAGCAGAGCCCTCTCGAAATTCTTTCCCTGCCTTGGTTACAGCTGTTAAATTAGTTATTTGGGTTTCATGGGATGAAATTCTGCCCCATAAGACTGTGGTTGGTCCTGCTTAACTCATTGACTCAAGCCTGAAAGGAGGGTGGGGAGAGGCCAAACTCCCCGCTGGGCCCTCCCTCCTGGGCACAGATGGAACACTGTGTGTTTGGAGCACTCAAGAGATGCTCTCCGCTGGTCACAGGGCAGAGGCTGGCTGGCTCAGCTCAAACCCTTTCCCTCTGCTCAAGAAACTTCCCAATGCCCTGCCTCCGCAGAGTGGGTCTGGTGCAATATTGCATTCATTGAGTATTGCCCCTGTGCCAAATGCTTACATATCTCATCTCATTTAATGCTAATACCACCCTTTGAAAGAGGTGTTCTCCCCACTCTAAAAATGAGAGATCTGCGGCTCAGGGAGGTTGACTTGCCAGGGTCAGGCAGCTAGTGAGCTGCAGAACCACAGCCAGGATCTAGTGTAAGCCACACAACAGTCACTTCAGATGGATCTTGTTATCAGCTTTTCCTTGGTGAAGAAATTGGGACTCAGATAGGCTAATTATACTCGCCCAAGGCAAACAACTGCTACCTAAGAGATAGACCTAAAATTGGAGCCGAAAGCCCAACCTGTGTGTGGTCTTATCTCCTTGTTCCTTCAGGCAGGCTGTCTTCCCTCACCCTGTATTTAGTGGGGCCTCCACTCTGTGCTCAAAGGTCCCTTCCACCCTCAGCAGCCTCCCCCAACCCCCTCCTCCCAGCCAGCTCTCTGAAGCCTGCATATCTTCCCAGTCCAACTGGCAAGGGCCTTCCCTGCACCTGGGGCCTTCCCTGCACGTGGGGCTGTGCTGACCCTCCCATTCTCCTCTTCCCAATCTCCAGTGGCATTACTGACTACATGGGCACTCCAGGTCTGTTTATGTGTCTTCTTGCCGTTCTGGTGTGTATGCCTTTTTCCTGCCCACTCTGGTCTTCCCTAGAGAATAACAACAATCATGCAAGGTGTCACATAGCTCACAGGCCTGAGCTGTCAACTCCAGCTCACATAAGCTTCTTAAGGGTGGATGCCACCCCTTGCATATCCGCCATGGCGTCTAGCACGGTGCCAACCACAAGGCAGGCATTGAGTGAATTCCACACATCTATGTTATTGTTCAAAGCCCTTGAATATCCCTTGCCTTGATGGATCCTCCTGAGAACTCTGAGGCTGGAGCCCAGGTTCTGAGGTGCTTAGCTACGGTGACAAGCTGGTTAGTAGGCCAGCAGGACGGGGACCCAGCTTTTCTGATCCTGAGTCTAGGGCTCTTTCCTCTGCTCAGGCCACAGATCATCAATAGTTTCTTGGACTATGTCCTGATCAGCTGATTTTCTCACTATTTTGTCCTCCACAGAGCCAGAGAAGGGCCCTGCTGGAGCCTGTGAGGGGGGTCGTCAGACTGGCTCTGAGGGCAGCTGAAGCCAGAGGGTGGGGTGGTAAAAGCATCTCAGGTGAAGCTCTGAGTGAGTCCAGCCACCTGGCCAAGCGGAAGTCCTGGTCAAGAGAGGACCCCCAGGCCCCTTCAAGGGTTCTTGTGTCTACAGGGTCCCTGCCTCACCTCATGGCCATGCAGGGAGCCACAAATAGAGGCAGGTGATCAGTTATAGACCAAGCCCCAGGTAGCCACGGGATCTAGCAGGAAGGGAAAGAAAAACTATCAGAGACCTGGCCTCCCTCACGTGAGGGAGGAAATAGTACAGAAGTGGGTCCTGTTGTTGTTTTGCCCACAGAGTTCCAGGAGGGAACCCTAAGCTGCCCTGCTGTGGATCCCCCCACCCAACCCCGCCTTCAGGCATATGTGGAGCTGCTTTGCCAGAAAGAAGGATTGGGTTGCATAGAACCATTCCCGTTCTCAGCCAGACAGCCCAAAGGACTTAGGGTGCATCCAGGAGCCCAGCCCTTTCTCTCTGCTCCAAGTGAACCAGCCAGCCACAGGATCTGACCTCCTGAAGCTTCGGAGGGCAGTCAGGGTCATTGTGACATCCTTATGTGACCCGCTGTATCATTTGCACCTCACAGCACCTACTGTGTGTCCAAGAACAATCCCAAGGAGTCATGGTCATTTTCTATTTCTCTATCTTGTGGTTTATCTACCTTGTGGAGGAGGCTGGGCTGGAGCTGAAGACTGGGGCTGAGTGTGTGACACCTGCTTTTTTAGAGCAGCCCTGGCACGGGCTGCTTGCTCTAAACTCTGTACAGCTTCCTGCTCTGGGAAATGCAGAATTAATTGAATGACATGTGCAGCGATTACGGGAAGAAGGAGGTGGGTGGGGGGAGGACTGTCTGTAGATCCTGCCAAGGAGACTAGAATTAATTCCATCTGTCACTCTATACTGAGCTCCCTTAGCAGGTGTCAGTGGAGCAGTCACCTCGTCTATCCTGAATACAGTACCTCACAGCCTGAGCACGCACTTTGCAGCATCAGCCAGAGTCTGTGGGGGGCCCAAAAGAGAGCTGTAGCAGCAACACCATTCCGTTCCAGTCCGCCCCATTCCATTTAGTCCTGTATTAGCTCACCACCTGCTATGTTCTGGAAATGGTGCCAAGGTTATAAGTAAAATAATCTTCAGGCTGAAGAGGCTCGCTGTGCAGCAGAGGAGACATCCAGGTATACAGGTGGTATTTCTGGACTTGCAGAGCTAATCCCAATTTTAAACATTCTGTAAACTCTAGTGAGAGCAGGAAACATACAGCCTCTTGTATTCGCACCTGTAATCCCAGTGCCTGGCACAGAGCCTGGAGCAGAGTAGGTGCTTGATACATGTTTGCTGAATGAGTAAATGAGCAAATGCCTAGATTGTCTGAGTTGAACCAGCAAGTTTTCCAGAGCTCTGCAGGGAGTTAGGATTCAATACACTCACTCCTGGTGCTGGCTTTCCCCCCAGAACCCCTCGGTTTCCTCTCAGGAGATCCTCCTCACCTCTTCACCTCTGCAGCACACTCCTCCCAACCTGGGCTCTGCAATTCTGCATTCAACGCCCATTCCATGTCCACCAAGCCCATGTTGCTGAAGATAACTAATATTAGCAGGTCAGAGTCAGCGCAGATGCACTTTAAGATGCTTAGCAGGGCTGGAGAGCCCTAGATAGAGCCAGTGTATTTTTAGCTCATTGGGTATCTGGAAAGGTATTGAGATTCAGTCTTCGTTACAGACACCCCAGCAAATCAGTATTCTGCTGCTGGCCTCCCCATACCCGGCAGTTTCCATTCAGTGTCTCAAAAGCAGGGGTTGCCATGGAGATTGAGTGCCGGAACAACCGAACTTCCTGTCAGGAAGCAATGGCACAGGTAGAGCTCTGGGCCAATGGGAATTGAGGAGCTCCTTGGATGGCCACAGCTTGCTCTCCTGAAGGCAAATGGTGGCAGAAGCTTCTGTCTTCTCAGAGGGGTCAGCCAGAGGATGGAGGGCACCGTCTCTCGAACTGCATTCAGAGAGGGAGGGGTTGGTTTTGTTTCTCACTCATACCCGCTGTGGGTCTGGTTTAGTTCTCTTCCTGGCCCTTCCTTATCCAAAGGGCTTAGGCCACCCAAGAAGCAGTCTGGAAGTGGTGGGCCATTTTATAGTAGAGACTAGTTCTGGCAAACATCAGAACATAAGCTCTGCATGTGGCTGGGGGAGGCCGGGTCACCCAGTCCTGGAGCCATTAGAATTACAATGGCCCTCTTCTGGACGGCACTGTACAAGATTATGTTACTCTATCCTTGCTCTCATCTGGGGAAGCAGCTAAGACAGGTGGCATGATCTCCACACAACAGACCTTTCCTGTATCCGATATGCTAGACAACTGAGATGAAAAATCCTACACTCCAAGAGGCTTAGTGACCCACCTGCAGTGACAAAGCAAGTAAGAGCTGGAACCAGAAGGGCACCTAGGTGTGTCCAGTCCCTAGATTCAGAGGGATAAGAGCCCAGAGAAGCTCCTAGAGAGCATTTGGTCCGACCCTCACACTTCACAGAGAATAAACTGAGGCTCAGGCAGAGCACGTGACTTGGTCACTCAAGGACTTACGGTGGAGAAAGACCAGATTCTTTTGCCTGCTCTTCCTGTCACCCAAGCCTATTTCCAGAGAAACAAGCTGCCCCAAACTTCCACTGGACACTCTTTCTGTGTCAGGAAGTAGTCAGCCAAGAATTACATTCAGTTGTGATTAACCTGACCACAGTGACTTAAACAAACTAGGGGTGTATTCTCTCTCACAAAAGAAGTCCAGAGGCAGGTATTCCAGGGATGGTGTGGCAGCTCTCACTGAGTCATCGGGGGTGCAGGCTCCTTCCAGCTTTCTGCACCACTGTCTTTAGCACACAGGCCCAAAATGGCTGCTGGAGTTCTGGCCTCGACATCCACGTTTACACAGGAAAAATGAGAAGAGAGAGGGACAAAGGACATGCATACCTGACCTGCCTGCCCACCCCCAGAAGTCTTCCTGCAAACCCATCTAAATTCCACGTGTAACCCTTTAGTGCTTGGCAGTGCAAGGGAGGTTAAGAAATGTTGTCTTTTCCTGTTTACGTTGCTGCCCTAAATAAAACTGGGCTTGTGATAGGAATAAAGAATAGGAGAATAAGGCTGGGCGAGGTGGCTCACGCCTGTAATCCTAGCACTCTGGGAGGCGGAGGCGGGAGGATCACTTGAGCTCAGGAGTTCAGGACCAGCCTGAGTAAGAGTGAGACCCTGTCTCTACTAAAAATAGAAAAAATTAGCCCGGCAACTAAAAATAGAAACAAAAAATGAGCCGGGCATGGTGGTGCGTGCTTGTAGTCCCAGCTACTCGGCAGGCTGAGGCAGGAGGATCCCTTGAGCTCAGGAGTTTGAGGTTGCTGTGAGCTAGGCTGACGCCACGGCACTCTAGCCCTGCAACAGAGTGAGAGTCTGTCTCAAAAAATAATAATAATAATAAAAAGAATAGGAGAATGATATGGGGAGCAATTTCTGCCATAGACACTTCGCTAGGAACTGTATGGAAATACTACAGGTGGCACAAAAAATTTTAAGACAGTATTTGAACAACATTAATATCGATTAAAATTCAGTTTGAAGGGAATCTACAGACCACATCACCCTTGGGAGAGGCACGGAGCAGAAGGGGCGAATCCACCAGGGAGCTGGAGGGCTGGCCAGCTGCCCGCCCTGAGCCTCTCCACCAGCCCCCGGCTCCTCCCAAGGTTTGGTCCACCTGAAATCCAACGGCCTCAGGGCTGTGGGCTGCACGCCTGTCTGGAGTCACACTGAATAGCAGAGGTGGACTCTGTGGTCTCCCAGTGAGATGCTGCCTTTGCTCAGCCTGTCACAGATGGCTCCAGTCATTTATGAATCAGAGGTGTCCTCCTCAAGTACCCATAAAGCAGGTCAAGGACATGGAGCAGTCTCCTTTCCCCACAGTACACCACAGCCTGGGCCTGGACCTCTTGGCTCCTGCCACCCCAGTGAAAATAGCACAGGGTGTGACTGGGACCCACAGGGAGCCTGCCCCAGGACTTTCTCCCAGTGGGGTGCTTGTCTAAGACGTGATGAAAGGGTTTTTGAGAGGGGACAGTGAAAAAGCAAGGATCCGTCTGTTCAATAGGGAATTGAAGCAGGGGTGGTTCCTTCCTGAGCCAAGCCCAGACATTCCTACCTACCCCAGAATCCTGACTCCCCTTCATCTTTACTAAATGGACACCAATTCCACCTGGGGCCATGATGGGCTCAGTTGAATACCTGATCGCTTAGGTTCACTTGCAGATGTTCACAGTGCTGGACAAGGAAATATAGGTAAATATATGGGAAGGATGTCTGTCCCTGAATATAAAGGCAAAGGCCCAACAGGAGAAGATTGTGACTGGCTTCCCCCTTCCCCTGCTTCCTGCCTGGAGGAGGAGAAGCCTGGGAATGAAGAGATGTCTCATACTCCTGAAAGGAAAACTGCATGCTAGGATGGCAGGGCAGGAAGCTAGAAGGATCTGAGGTCCTTCATGACCTTCTTGACAACACCCCGGACCGGCTACTTCCTGACTTATTATGTGACAAAAATAAAAGCCCCATGTGGGTACGTACGCCAGTATGGTTGGGTTTTCGTCACAGAGAGCCAAATGCAGCCCTCACTGACACCTAAAGATTGTCAGGGGGTGCCTGTCTGTGTGATTGCAGAGTCGCCAACCGCCGGCCAGTTCCTGTCCAGGCTCTGTCCACAGGCTTACTTCCTCTGCTGTTAGGATCTGGACAGGCTGAATTCCCCCAGCAGAACTCCCTGCAGGCCTGGGCATGTATCTCAGATGAGGCCGAGCTCTTCCTCAGTGGCTCATCTGTGTTTATCACTCCAGGGAAAGTGAAGAATAGAATCCCATGGATTGTTTTTACTCCTCCCCAGAGAGAATGTGGCATACAGGAAAATGCTTCTTGGCTGAGAAATCCCTGAGAATTAAAAACTTTTTTTTTTTCTTTTTTTGAGACAGAATCTCTCTTTTTTGCCCCAGCTAGAATGAGTGCAATGATGTCAGCCTAGCTCACAGCAACCTCAGACTCCTGGGCTCAAGCGATCCTCCTGCCTCAGCCTCCCAAGTAGCTGGGACTACGGGCGCTCTCACCACCACGCTTGGCTCATTTTTTGTTTCTATTTTTAGTTGACTGGCTAATTTTTTTTTTATTTTTAGTGGAGACGGGGTCTTGCTCTTGCTCAGGCTGATCTTGAATTCCTAACCTCAAGCAGTCCTCCCGCCTCGGCCTGGAGTGCTAGGATTACAGGTGTTAGCCACCGCGCCTGGCTGAGAATTAAAAACTTGATCCTCCCAAACCATAAACAGAGTATTCTCCCTCCCCCATTCAAACTGTTGAGGGCATAAGGATGTTTCCCAGTGACTGCCCCACAGATCGTGAATCTTGATCCTTTGGGATCTGTAAGATCTTAAGGCTTTGTAAAGAGGGAATGATGAATATATCATCTATCAGATTTTTCTCAGTCAATCAACATCTTTTTAAGTGCCTACTATGTGTCTATATAACCTTCACAAAATGAACAAATGTCTTTAAAAGATTCCTGCAAAGAAATCTGGATTGGAGCTAATATTGATAATAAAAGCATAAGAAATGCTAAGAAAATATCTGGAATGACCCTCTTCCATCTTTTTTTTTTTTTTGAGTCATAGTCTCACTCCATTGCCCGGACTAGAGTGCCATGGCGTCAGCCTAGCTCACAGCAACCTCAAATTCCTGGGCTCAAGCGATCCTACTCTCTCAGCCTCCTGAGTAGCTGGAACTACAGGCATGCGCCATCATGCCCGACTAATTTTTTCTATATATTTTTAGTTGGCCAACTGATTTCTTTCTAGTTTTGTAGTAGAGACAGGGACCCACTTTTGCTCAGGCTGGTTTCGAATTCCTGACCTTGAGCGATCCTCCCGCCTTGGCCTCCCAGAGTGCTAGGATTACAGGTGTGAGCCACTGCACCCGGCCATGTCAGTTTTTTTAAAAAAGCACTTGTAACCTGTTTCTTCAAGATAAAGATGAAGCTTTATCATCTTTTAAAAATTAAATTAATGCTAAGGAAAGAACATTTGAAAATGAATGTTTGGATGTTTCCATCATTACACAATTTTTCCCAAAGCACTGCTTTATAATACCTCTAAATCTCTCATACCCATACACTTAAAAAAAAATTGAAAACAGAATTTGCTACCTTTTTAAAAATCTTAGGCTGAGGCAGAAGGATTGCTTGAGCCCAGGAGTTTGAGGTTGCTGTGAGCCAGGCTGACGCCACGGCACTCTACAGCCCGGCAACAGAGTGAGACTCTGTCTCAAAAAAAAAAAAAAAAAAAAAAAAAATCTTGTCAATGAGAGTCATCATAGGTTTTGATTCCATTTTATTAAAATAATAATAATATACTAATTATATAATAAATAATTATAAAATATACAGTCATAAAAATCTTTCTGTTTGCTTAAAAGAATAGACTTTGGGTGCCATAACAATTATATGACACTTATTGTATACTGCCTTAGCTGGCTTCTTATCATAGAGCATTTTGTCTTGGAACTGGAAGCTTGGTGACTATTTCTCATTCTTGTTTCCATTCCTCTCCTCTTCCCTGATGTCCCCCACCCTACCCTGTCCCAATGTCTACCTCCTTGTTCTGCAGGTGCTGCATTTGTGAAAATAAATTTAAAACTCAGGCCAGCAAGGATTTGTCTCGTATCTACCATTTGGAGGCCTATTTACTTATCCTGCTCTGTCTCCTTGAAGGCCATAGGATAGGCTCTAAATTTCTTTGCAATACAGCTGTGCTTCTGCCTCACCCGGTACCTATCAACATTGTAGAACTCACCTTTCCTGATTCTTCTCCAGGAGCATTTCCTCTTCCTACTTATTTGAGGTTGAGGTTTAGGTTTGTGCCGAGATCCCGCTCAGGTTCCATTTCCTTCCTGTACCTCGTCAGCCCTGACCTCCTCCGTCCTCTCTGGCTTTCCCTCCTCCAAGTGCTTTCCTACAGCACTTACCTGCACAATCAGGCACTATAATAAGTATTTATCATGACAAGGATGTCCTGTCGCTCCACCTGTGAAACCTGTGAGCCAGCGGCAGACGGCAGACTGAGAGATTCCTTGTAGTCCTGTGAATAGCAGAGCATGCGATACACAGGCCTCGTTCAGAAAATGCTCACTGGCTATAGCATGACCTGTGATGTCTGCTTGGTGACTTGCTTACATCTGTCATTTGCACTTTTTTCTAGGTGGAGGCAGCGGCCATGTGCTGTGGCCTTAGAATTGCTGTCTGCCTAGTGACAGAGGGGACATGGGTAGTCAGGAGGTGTGGGGCTGCTCAGCTTGTTCTGGGGACAGCCAGCTCCCAGAGAACTGAGCCCCGGGGACTGAGGTCTGGATTCTGGCTCATCCCTTGGGTAAGAGTTACGGTAATAGCAGCTGTTCTGGGCCAAAATATATTTAGTGACATCCTGGGAGATTTTGGTGCATGAGGCATGCTTTAAAAATACATGAGAATTTAAGGGTTTTTTCCCCCCACACCTGCTGGGGAAACATGTCCACACATTTAGGCTAATATTAGGGTTGTTTATTTCCTAAGGTTAACATTTCCTTGGCCGTCTAAGATTGCTGCTAGAGACAGGATGACTGATACTTATTTTGGCATCCTACATCCAGAAAGGATTATCAAGGGGAAATAGGAGCATGTTTGGACAACACAGATGCCCAGAAATATGTGGGCGACTCCAATGGGGTCATCATCTGACCCACAGCTGTTTCTGGGGTTCAACGTGGTCCTTACATAAAGGAGTCCAGGTAGAGGGGGACACTTCATGTTGGGGACTGATAGGTTCAAAATCCAATTTTATATATGGATTAAGAAAAAGGTTTTCCAGTGGGGAACAAATACAGTCCTGGAAGGCAACGACCTCCCTCTCTGAACCTGAACCAAACTGTCCCAAGCCTTTGAATGAGCAGAGGGTGGGAATGGGGTCTTCATTTGAGAAGAGTCCTCGAGCATCTCCTCCCCTCTGGGCTTTGCCTCCCCGCTGGGTACAGAACTCCCCCATCCTCCCTGGTCAAATGGACTGGGGAAAAGTCTCTTTCCCTTGTTGCCCTTGGTACAACTAAAGCAGACTAGAATTTCAAAAGGGACTTTATGCATGGAAGGAGGAAGGAGGAAGAGGAGAGGTAAAAGAGAGAAAGAAAATAAAATACAAAACAGTTGCAATGTCAAAACATAATCTATTGATGCTATACTGGTAACTTCTTTTACTCTGTTCCTTCCTCCACACTCTTCGAGCATCTCCAGAAAAATCTCTCCTTTATAGTGTTTAGGTTCCTGCTAGGCTGGAGATCTTGGGAAACAAGTTTGCAAGCGGCTTACGAGTGAACAGTAGAACTCTTGGTCTTCCTGAATCTCCAGCAGCAGAAATAAAATATTAAATAAATAAAATAAAATAAAATATCCCCCACCCAGATGATAGCCCCTAGCAGTCAGGTCCTAGGTGTAAAGTTTTTGGCGAAAGGAAAAGACAGACAGAGTAGGGCCAAACAACATGGCTTTATTGAGCGCTCCTGGGCGAGGTTCACCGGTGGGGGAGAGAGGCCCGAGAAGTCACACCCATTTGAAAGGGGTGAGGGCTTTTATGCTATTTGAGGCGGGCTGGGGGCTTTTGGTGGGAAGAGTTGGGGATTTTCCACTGTGACCTTTGGCAGTCATTGAGAACTAGGAGGGGTTGGTGGTATTTGCGGAATCAGGGAACCAAAACTTTCTTATCTGGGTGGGCATCCGGGTGTGGTTATCCTTCATCTTAGCTGGGCCTAACAGTCACCTTTGTGGGTCTTGTGGGTCTCTCTTCTCTTTAGGGAGGGGAGGGGGTGTCCGCCACCAGGCATACACTAGGCTGCTAGGAGACGGCTAGGAGCCCAAAAGAGCTTTTAGAGAAGATAGCCCAAGAGGTCATCTGGGCCCTTGTCCCCAGGCAACACCGGGGAACTCACACGCTCACACTCTTCTCCCCTGCTGCTTGAGTTTCTTGGATTAAAACAATACTTAAGTCAAAATGTTAACCCTCTTTGGTTTAGAGGGAGAGCCCAAGTAGTTATCATCTTCGATTTTAGCACCAAGAGCCTCTTCTGGGGCTCAGAAGAGAAACTCAGAGGAGAGGCCCTTGGAGGTGGACAGGACAGGATGGGGCCTAGACCCTCTCCTGCTGAAAACAGAGAGATTGGGCCAGTGGTGCAGGGGTATTAGCTGGGGACACAGTGAGGACTGGTGCCCAGGGCTCCACAAAGACAGAAGAGGCAAGATGGAGATTTACTAGATGCAGCCACTCTTAAGTACAATTCACTCAATCCCCCAACAGCCCAGCAAAGGAGGGGGAGAAACAATGGGCAGGAAAGCAAGTTAAGTGGGTGATCAGGGCTGCAAATGCAGAGTCTCGGCAGAATAAAAGGAACAGACCTTTAAATATTCATAGCCACAGGGCTGAAATTGCACCCTGGAGGGCTGAGTGGAAAGGGAGCGGGCCTGGAGCACCTGGTCCAACAAGGAAGTCCAGCCCCAGTCACTTGCCTCTTGAGGAGCAGCAAAAATTTGGCTAGGTTCTTGGAACTCCATGGATACCCCCGTTGATAACCCTCTTATTGAGTCATTACCAACAGTCAGGCTTGGCTTTTACATAGGATAATCCATTTAGTCTTCCCAGCAACACTGAGAAGTAGGTACTATTACTATTCCCATTTTGCAAATGAGGAAAAGTTTGACTCACCTAAGGGCACAGAACTTGTAAGTGGCTGGGCTGGGATTTGAACCCATAGCTCTAGTCTCTGCTCCTAGCTATATGACTGCCATAGCTGTTCTTGCCAGATTGGCCCCTCACTAACATTCACTCTTGGCGATGGGCCCCATTTCTTCCACTTAAGTCCTTGGCATTTGCACCGCAAGGGACCTCAATACCAGGAGAGACTGAGGTCATGTGTTCCCTGGGCCCTGATGTGACATTGTCATGGAGGTGTTTGCTCCTTTTGATGTCCCCTTAGTTGTCCTGGAGCATCGCACTTTCTGTTTTTTTTTTTTGAGACAGAGTCTCACTCTGCTGCCCGGGCTGTAGAGTGCCATGGCGTCAGCCTAGCTCACAGCAACCTCAAACTCCTGGGCTCAAGCGATCCTTCTGCCTCAGCCTCCCGAGTAGCTGGGACTACAGGCATGCACCACCATGCCCGGCTAATTTTTTTTACATATATTTTTAGTTGTCCAATTAATTTCTTTCTATTTATAGTAGAGACGGTGTCTCACTCTTGCTCAGGCTGGTCTTGAACTCCTGACCTTGAGCTATCCACCCGTCTTGGCCTCCCAGAGTGCTAGGATTACAGGCGTGACCCACCGCGCCAGGCAGCATCGCACTTTCTTACCTTGGCTTGCTGGGCAGGCTGAGCAAACACCATCTGCCCGCAGCAAGACAAACCACGGCAGCCCCAGCGGTCTCCCAGCTTCCACTTAGCAGGCAGCCTGCACGCCTCTGTGGGCAGAGGCCCTGGGGAAAGGGCTGCTGTTCCTCACTTGTTTGGCTGCGGGTGGCCCAGGCGCCTGTGTAGGGTGGGCTTTGCTGGGAGGAAGGACACTGGCTTTCTGGGAGTTGAGGGGCAAGTGGGAGGGGTTGGTGCCCAGTGGGGAAGCTGCTGGACTCCACATCATGCCCTCAGGCTGCTTGGGTGCATGTTTGTTCCATTCTGATGCAGAAAACCCTTGTGTTTGCTTGCTTGCTATTTATACTGCAGTTGCCATCAAGGGGTTTCTTTGAAGCAAATTGGTAAGCTCGAGGCAGGAGGCACATAAGTACCTTCCTGGCTCAGTGCTGTGCTCACACACACAGATGCAGCTGACAAGGCCTGTCCTTACTCCCCTGCTGCCTCCAGATCATTCCTGCATCTGTACATTCCAGACACCACTACTCCCCCTAAGCCTCCACCCCCTACACAAGCACACTCATAAGTACCTTTAGAATCTGGCTCCTGCCTCCTTCCCTGGCCAGTAAAACTTCATTTCAGCCTTTCCTAGGTTTAGGCCATGCGTGCCCTTAGTTACCATCTTAAGCTGTCCCTGATTGCGGCCCTCTAAATCCAGTGGCCGTTTTTTTTTGGGGGGGGGTGGGTAGGGGGATGGTTGTGTTGTTGTTTTTTTAAGACAGTCTTGCTCTGTCGCCCTGGGTAGAGTCCACTGTTGCCCTGGGTAGAGTGCAGTGGCATCATCGTAGCTCACAGCAACCTCAAACTCCTGGACTCAAGCAATCCTCCTGCTTTAACCTCCCGAGTAACTGGGACTACTGGTACGCACCAACATGCCTGGCTTATTTTTCTAATTTTAGTAGAGATGGAGTCTCGCTCTTGCTCAGGCTGGTCATCAACACCTGAGGTTAAGTGATCCTGCCATCTGGGCCTCCCAGAGTGCTAGGATTACAGGCATGAGCCACCGCGCCCACCCGGCCACCAGTCATTCTTAGTCATCCCTGCCCCACTTCCTATATCCCTATATGCCCCAGGAAAAGTCCACCTTCTGGGGAAGTGAATCCCTCCAGATTTTCCTAGAGCCTAGTAACTAAACTACATGATATTTTGTTTTTCAGTCAAGTTTATTAAGGTGTAATTTACACAGAGTAAAATACAGCCTAAGATTTTTGACAGACACATACAGTTGTGTAACCACTACCACGATCAAGACACAGAATAGTTCCATCACCTCAAAAGGTTCCCTCGCACACCTTTGAAGTTAACAATGTTAACAACATCCCCAGCCTCTCACAACCACCAGTCTGTGTTGGTTTTACTTTTCCCCTCCAGTTTTGCCTTTTTCAGAATGTTACATAAATGGAATCTGGAGCCTGGCTTCTTTCATTGAGCGTGATCCTTTGGAGATTCACCCATGTTGCTGCATGCATCAATAATACATTCCTTTTTAATGCTAGGTAGTATTCCAAAGTATGGATGTGCCACAGTTTGTTTATCCATTCACCAGCTGAAGGACATTTGAGTTGTTTCCAGTTTTGGGCAATTATGAATAGGCTGCTATAAACATTCCTGTAAAGATTTTTATGCAGACATATGTTTTCATTTCTCCTGGGTAAATACCTAGGAATGGGATTCTGAGTGGTAATGTAAGTATATATTTAACTTTTAAGAAACTGCCAAACTGTTTTCCAAAGTGGCTGTATAATTTTGCATTTCCACCAGCAGTGTATGAAAGATCCAGTTATTCCACGTCCTCACCAGGATTAGGCACTGCAGTTCCCCCATGCCAACCTCCCTCCCTCCTAAAGATGTGCTACCTGGCACTGTAATGACTTCTGTGTTTCTTTCCCTCAGGTGGCAGTCCTAAAGGCAGGAAATAGGATTTATTTCTAGATTGCCTACACAGATTATATCAGGAAAGGAGCTGAGTATATCTATCATATTTATCAATGAATGAATGAAGCTTTCCAGGCTGCCTGGCAGTTTCTAGAGGGTAGAGCTACTGATGCTCCATCCTCCTCATCTGGAAAAGCACTGAGGTCCCGTTACTGACCTCACGGTTCCTGAGTCAACAGAATTTGGCACAAGACTGAAAAAGGAATTTATATAGGCAAGGCTTTATGCGGGGGTGGGGTTTTGCTTGAACAAAAGGGAGACAGTGCTGGTTAAGCAGCAACCAAACTGGCTCTCTGAGCAAAGGGCTGGGGAACTTTTAAAGGGTAGAGAGAGGCTGGATGCAGTGGCTCACGCCTGTAAACCTAGCACTCTGGGAGGCCGAGGCAGCTGATCACTTGAAGTCAGGAGTTCAAGACCAGCCTGAGCAAGAGCGAGACCCCGTCTCTACTAAAAAAATAGAAAGAAATTAATTGACCAACTAAAATACATAGAAAAATTAGCTGGACATGGTGACTCATGCTTGTAGTTCCTGCTACTTGGGAGGCTGAGGCAGAAGGATCACTTGAGCTTAGGAGTTTGAGGTTGCTGTGAGCTAGGCTGATGCCACGGCACTCTAGCCTGGGCAACACAGTGAGATTCTGTCTCAAAAATAAATAAATAAATAAAGGGTAGAGAGAGAAAGTTTAGTGCGAGCCTGGAAATCACAGCATGTAGAGGTGGAGTTTTATTGGCAGCTGCCTATTTGGGGATCATGCTTACTTACATAGTGAATGTTTCATTAGCATGTTAAATCTCCACCCTTGAGTGTGATTTTTAGCATTAAAATGAGGCAAACTGGTCTACGAGCATTCGGTCAACTTGGGGCTTAATCTGGGCAGTAACCAGTGTGTGCTGGCTTTGACTGGGGCCAGTGGACCCCTGCTCCAATGGTTGCCACGTCCTGTTAAAAAGAAAGCAAAACTACCTTCTCTTGAAGGTGGGTGTTAATCATTTTCAAAGCTTTTGTTCAGCATGATAAGCAGATGTAAGCTTTGGCTCAAGGCTCGGACAGGCGGCCAAAGCCCACCTCCTATACTATTAGTATCAGTCCAACAAACTTCCCTCAGTCAAGGGCAGCTCCTGCTCTACCCCTGTTCTCACCCCTTCTTGAAGTCATGCTGCCCTCAGACCCTCCTCTCTGGGTCCCTTCTCTCCGGATGCTGCCTGCTCCACGGGCACCATTCCTTAGGAAATAAACAGAGTGCAGAAAGGGCCTTCCCTGCCAGTGTCAGGTTATAGCCAGTGGATCCCAGGGGACAAGCTATGGAGAGATGCAAGGGATTGAGAGGAAACCGTTATGAAGCACAGTTGCTTCTGCCTGGAAGGTTCAAACCAAAGCTCAGGCATTGGATGAGGATATCCTGGCAACGTCAGGGTGGACACAGAGAGAGGCAGCCTGGTGACCCTGTATGCACACGTTCACTGCAAGTCCTGCAGGTTATCCCCACAGTCTGGCTACCTGGCTTCTATAAGGAGATAAGCTGCTCATTGGAGGGTTAGCACAACTCCAAGAAAGGAACAGCTGTGAGGGAGCTCAGTGTGAGGACTAGGAGCAGAAGCTCCAAGTGCTGGGGGAAGCAAGGCAGCAAGGTGGAAGGGTCTGGCCTGGCCCTTCTGCCCCCATCATACAGTACTGGAGGCCAGCGGCCAGTTAGCGCCTGAGGGCCTGACCACAGGATGCCTGGAGTAGCTTCTGGCCACAGTGCATCTGTCATCCTCTGCAGTTACACACTCCAGGACAATGGAAGAGTCTACTGATGTGGAAGGTCAGCCCTACAGTAGATTTAGACACTGGGGCAGCTGAATGAAACTCCCCAGAAGGATCTTTCTCCAGGGCTTGGGGTCAAGTGGAGGGATCCTGACAACCACAGTTTTGAAGGAGGGTAGAAATAGACAGGAAACAATGAATAACTCTCCTGTGTCAAGGACATTCAATTCCCTTCACCACCCAGATGCGGGAGAAATTGAGCAGAGAGGAAGAGAAGCGAAACCTTCAGAGGTGGCCCAAGCTGGTGGTGCCGGCATGCAGCGGGTTGCTGGGGCGGCGGGTGCAGTAGGTCCCAGAGCCAAGGGCGGCCTTAGGCTTGGTGCGCCCTGCACACCACTGTGGCTTGCGCCAAGAACCACGTGCCACGAATCTGCGACAGCAAGGAGTACACGCCAGCGAGCTATGAGGAAGTGCATGCGCCGCACCACATCACCCATAACCTGGATGGGGAGGACCATGCTGCAGCAGCGAACGGTGGGGGATGTTTTCCTTCACAAGTTCATGCTGGGTACCTTCCCAGGCTGCCTGGCCGACCAGCTGGTCCTAAAGCACTGGGCTACCTAGGTGGAGATTGTGCCCTGGTCCTGAGGCACCAGCCTGTGCAGTAATGCATGGAAAAGAAGTAAAGTAGAACAAGGGGAAAATGCATCCCCTCGGAGGACTGAGGCATGGTTCCTCAACTGCTGTTGAGTAAAGACTCTCTATATTGTAAAAACAGACAACAAACAAACAACCTTCAGAGGTGGGAATGTTGTGAGTTCAAGACATATCCCTGCTGAGGTGAGGACAGCTGAGGGCTGATGATGTGGTTGGGTAAAGGCTGGGTAAGAGATGGTCGAGAAGAGAAGAACCTTAGAGATCATCTACTCCAAATTCCGTTTCTACAGGAGAGAGATGTGAGGCTTCGGGTGGGGAAGGGACTTGCCCATGGTCACGTGGCTAGTTAATAGCAGAGACAAAACTGGAATCCAGGTCTCTGGACTTTTTTGAGAGCAGTTTTGAATCCAGAATCCTGGCAGCTCATCAGAAAAATCTAGTCTAGAAGACTTCTCTTAAAGAGCAAAAAGTTAAAAAATGAGAGGCAAGACTCATTTGCACGCAGATCTGTTTGGATTGGTTCATTGCTATCCGAAATACCTGCATTTGTGCAGCCTTTGCCTACGGTGGTTTAAACTTGCGAGTGCAGACCAGTGGACAGCTTTCTCCTTTTTTAGAAGACCATTGCAACAAAGAGTGGGTTAGCTGCTCCTGGAGACATTTGGGCCCAGTTTCACCAGGAAGCAGATAATCACATGGGACTGTTTCTAGTGTAGGGTATGGCAGAGGGGGCTGAGGTGTGGACTTGGGGAGACTGTCTCCACCACATGCTTTGGGAATCTTCCCTCTTGCTGCAAGCTGTATAGTGATTCTGGGAGGCAGCTGGTGGAGAAGGAGGCTCTGCTCACACATAAAAGGCTAAGAGCAACCTGAATCTTGTACTATACACTAACCCATAATTATCCCGTATTTCTCTAATCAGCACCATGGTGGACAGATCCCCCCTTCCTGCCACAATCTTCCCTAAAGTTGCAGGCCTTTTTGAAGACCTCAAAATTAATCTAACATATTAATTTTGTTCTGGGGTACCTGGCCCACTCTGTCTGTTTCTGGGGTCTGTCTTGGTCTATAAGCCCTCCTGCAGGGACAGGCTTAGCTGCCATATTTGTTCCATGTGACTATCCAGCTACAGCTGATTAGACCAGAATCAGATCCTGTCTCAATATTGAACAATCTATTGGCTGGTCAGCAACTAATCAGATTCATCCTCTCAAGAATTTTAATTATGTGCTACAGAGCCAGAACTTGATCGGAGTTCAGAAGTTACTGAGAATTGGGAACACAGTCAAAGGTGTGAACAGGCTGAAGTTATCAGGAGACGGAGAAGCTTCTTGAGTAAGCTGCAGAGAGAAAAATGGCCACACATTTAAATAGATGAGACACCATGGAAGCCCCAAAGAAAGAGAATCAAAGAGAGGGGTTATAGGTGATTTCAAAGAGGGCTTGTGTGACTATGAAACCAGAAGTTCTAAATGCTACATGATCAGAGACTGAAGCTTTCCATAGGATGCCATAATCATTCAATAGTGCTGTTTTTCTGAGGAGGTATAAGACTTAGCCATTCATAATCATGGCAATGCATTCTTAATAAATCCATGATTGGAGATGTGGGAAAGTGAATAGATGTCTCAAAGTTTAAAAAGAAAGAGATAGCAGGAGAAAGAGAGAGAGAGAGAGAGTCAGTCGGAGTCTACTTCCAGCCCTAACAATTCGGATTTCCCAGATTCAATTTCTAAGAGACTGGGCTGCGCTTAATTTCCATGAGCTGCCCTAGATCCTTACAAAAACTACCTCCTTTATTTTGGCTTGCATGAGTGCTTTTCTGTCCTTTGCATTCAGTAAATCCATCCTAAAATGCCTTTATCTTCATGTAATCTGATTTTCTTTTATTATAAAAATGATCCCTCGCCAATCTCCAAGGGATGGCCCTGGAGTTGGTGGTGGTGTCTAAGTCTCCACAGTTCCCATGACAATTGGCCTTGGCAGAACAAAAGACCATTAGGAAGCTGAGCGAGGAGAGGAAGGAGGAAAGCTTCACCTCTGTAACTGCATATAAAGTTTCCTGGGGAAAATGAGCTTGGGAGCCAAAAGAGGGCATGTAGTTAGAGCGGCAAAGTGTCTTTCATTGACTTGGTGTGGTCCCTAGAGAGAAAGTGCTTTGTGTTTCCTCAACGGGTTCCTTTGCTCATTCCATAAACATTTATTGTGCACAGATATGGGCCTGATCTTGAGCTTGGTGCTGAGAAAACATAAATAAGACACAGTTTCTTTTCACGGTTTAGTGAGGGAGACACTTTATCATTTGTTGGTACTGCAGATAAGACTTTACTATGGCCTGCCTTCCCTGAGGGTTATTTATCTCTGTGCAGGTCTCTTCTATGAGATGAAGAGTCCAGAAAGAACAAGGACCCTGAGTTATCATCTGTCCTTCCCTTCACTGAGACCAGTGCTGAGCCTGGCACTCAGAAGGTGACTGGAGAATTGACTTAGAATTGGTTTAGACTGTGGGTTTGTACTGTCCACTGATGGCGGCCCTGGTCCTGACCAGCAAATTGTGGAAATATGTGCCCCTGATCACAGGGGGAGGGCTGGGGAGGGTTGAGAAATGTGAGTGAGGCCACTCAACTCCACTTTGGAGGAAGAACTCAAAGCACTGCCCACCAGGTGTGGGTGAGTGGTGGCTATAGGGAGATGCCCTGGGACTTACAGATAAAGCCACTCACCTCAGTAGTCCCAAAGCTCACTGGATGCTCTGAGTTTTCTGAGGGAGTCACCCCACACTTGAGAGTCTGCACTGGTTGTTTAGAGGATCTGAGACACTCTCATGACCAACCCAAGGACATAAGATACTTCCTTAGGACTAAAATGTCATTAAGAACTTAATGTGTGCTTTATGACCTTTACACATGAGGAATGGGTTAGTAAAAGTGGTTTTCATGGTGTCCAGGGAAATAGGACATCCGGACCAGACAGAGAAGGAGAGAGAGCGTCAGTGCCTCTAGCTTTGTCAGAAGGAGAGGGAGCCCTCACCAGCCCCCATGGGTACCCCGACTCCTAGGCAGGAATTTTTCTGGCGTGGAGATGTAGGTACCTGGCTCTCATGGTACAATATAGTGATCATTAAAAACATAAATCAACCTCCTGCACCCCACATTCTGCCTCAGCGCCATCCAGTCCACTCCTGATTCCAGGCTGTTTGAGTTACATTTCTCATAATGATTCTGATTTATCATCAATCTCTTAGGAGGCTGGTCAGCATGTGTTAGTCCTATGGTGCATCTAAATGCAAGGGCCTCATCTTCAGGCAGAGAGAGCAGGACATTTTGTGTTTAACACATCTGAGAAACACAGTTCCTACCAGCCCCAACAGCTTAGTATCTCATGCAAGAATAGTGCATCATGTCACCAAGCCAAAAACAAACTAAAGACTGACAAACATGGACTTTCGGAGGAAAACTGCAAAAGTGAGTTGATTACAGACAGTTCCTCCCAAAAGTTCTCAACAGTGCTAAGACCTATGTCATATGTATTTACCAATATAACCCACATATTTTTAATTAGTTTGAGAGTCAAGTTTTACTAAATTGCAAAGGACCTGTAACTATCCTTTTCTTCTGAAGCCTCTGCTTTCTACTACCCCACATCCTGCTGAAATCTAAATTTAGCCATCGGCTTTCACTGTTTCAGCAATCACAGGGACTTAGGTTTACTTGATAGGGGTGATATTATAAGTGAAGTCAAGAAAGAACACATATCATTAAAAATGTTCAGGGCCAGCAAAACGCCTTTGAAATTGCTTGCTTTTTTAGCTGGAAATGTGAAATAGCAGCGCAGGAGCAGGTCTTGATGCTTGCATTAGAAAGATAATAGAAATGTAATGCCACTCCTGGTGCCACTTTTAATGCCCTGGGCAACTCTGGGCTGGGCAACCCTGGGCTCTAGCAAATTAACAGTGGGATGTTCTTTCCTTTAAAGAAAAAGAAAATAAGGTTTATTGGTGAAACGGACAGCCCACCACATTTCTTATTGCCACCTTATCTATTTCCGAGATAGCTCATTGCTACCAACCCTGAAGTTCTTCCCCTTTAGAAGAAACTTAGGTCTTTCATCCCCCTTCAATACCAAGACCTATGAAGTCTGACATTCAAGTCAGCAGCACTGCCACGGGAGCTGACAGTGACAGTGCTGCCATCTCCAAAGCCTGCTACATTTTGTCCTAAACCAGATTCCAGGCATGTCCGAGTGGGAAGCAACATGGTGAAAGGCCCCAGACCCAGCAACCCCAGGAGAGGGGACAGGAGCAGAGCCCTCCACTAATTAAATGTAGGCTAACTCTGAAGGTTTTTATACAGCTGTACTTTGTGTTTTATGATCACACCAAGTGCATATTTATAAGATCCTTTCTGTGTATGGGGGTGTTATAGAACAATTCTCCAGCAAGAGTCACCAAAGAACGTACCAAGTGCCCTTGGGCAGGTCACCTTTCTGGACTTCAGGTTTTTAAATTTTTATTGATTGATTGATTGCACCTCAGTTTCTTTATCCATATATTGAGATGACTTGAGTCAGTGGTTTTCAACAAGGGGTGCTTTGCTCCATAAGGGACATTTGGCAACATCTGAAGATATTTTGGGTTGTAACAGTGCCAGGGAGTGAGTGGCACAACTATCATCGATGGATGCTGCTAAATAGCCTACGATGCACAAGCTCTCTGTGCCCAATAACAAAAAAGCATTTGGCTTAAAATGTACATTATGCCTAGGTTGAGAAACCCTGAAGTAGATGATATCTAAGTTGCCTTCAAGCTATAAAAATACCTTCCCTTTTGCAAGAGTATTAAAAACCCACATGCGTTGGCTGGGCGCGGCGGCTCACGCCTGTAATCCTAGCACTTTGGGAGGCTGAGGCGGGTGGATTGTTTGAGCTCAGGAGTTCGAGACCAGCCTGGGCAAGAGTGAGACCCCGTCTCTACAAAAAATAGAAAGAAATTAATTGGCCAACTAAAAATATATTGAAAAAATTAGCCAGGCATGGTGGCGCATGCCTGTAGTCCCAGCTACTCGAGAGGCTGAGGCAGGAGGATCACTTGAGCCCAGAAGTTTGAGGTTGCTGTGAGCTAGGCTGACACCATGGCACTCTAGCCTGGACAACAGAGCAAGACTCTGTCTCATAAAAAAAAAAAAAACCCTCACATGTGCATGTATAATTGGGATTCCCGAGTTTGGTGGCAAATCTTAGGGCACTTGTTTCACTCCCCAGGAGGGCATCTTATTTCTTTCTGTGCCTACCTCCTGAGCTCACCTTTCATGCCAAGCAGACCCAGGGCCACTTGCTGCTATGTAATCTGCCACACCCAAGGCCAGGAGAACATCTATCATCAAGGAAAGCATTCCCAGTTAGAGAAGCTTGATGGGAGTGGGGACAGAGTCCACAGTGGCATCACTCCATCAGTCTGCTGGGTTATCACTTGTCACTGGGCTTTTCTCACTGCCAGGTTTCTCTCATTATCTGGTGAACTCTGTTCCCATCTGTCAGCATGCCTGTCAGCATGTCAGGGGCCCAGCTGCAGCCTTCCTTCACTGTCTTGTGTCTATTGCTTTCCTCCTTTGGGACTTAGGTATGCCAGCTCTGAAGATCCACCTTCCCCAGAGCTGGGAACTGAAGCTCTTTACCATGACCACCACCACTACCCTAGGCTTGGATTCATAGTCCTAGACAGAACTTCAAGATTGAAGCTGTGGGCTTTTATTCCAGGATTTTGAATGCAAGGAAAGGCTCAATGTGCATATAAGTGGGATAATGGCATCGTTTCTCTTTCCTGCACCCATGGAAAACATTGCTAGTCAATAATAAAACTTTTCCCTGTTGAGCTGCAGCATGGCTAAGCACAGCTCTCCACATAGCCACTTTCAGTTAGTCAGAGTTGGCATTCTCTGAACCATCCAAGTGAAGATGGCAGGAGTTGGGAGAGGCAATGTGATGAGATCTTCAACTAGATTGTAAGTTCCATGAGGCAAGGACAAGTTCTGTTTCATTCACTGGTCTACCCCCAGTATATACAGGAGAAGCTCAATAAACATTCATTGAATGAATGAAGAGCCCCCCAGCTTGTGGTCTCCATGAGATGCACACTACCCCCTTGGCTCCAGGAGTGAATGGACCCAAATTCATAGCCTGTCACCTGGACTAATACTGGATAGAGCAGTCCTGGGGAAGGAGAGATTAAAAGGAAGAAAGGCGATGTAGTGAGCTCTACGCTCAGGGACAAAAGGGGAATGCAGGACTGATGGTTTCCACTATTTCTAAAAGAAGGGTAAGGGCTGTCAGTGAGAGCTTTGAAAGAATCTGGTACTTGTGTCACTTCCCCACATTTATTATTTTTTATTATCCATTTCCTGATTTCCTATAGTGATTTAACGGCTTTAGGAATTTTTAAGCTATCATTTATTGAGTGCTGTGTTCCAACAGTTTTACAAACATTAACCCACTAAATGATCACAATAAGTCAGTCCTCTTTTTGCCCCATTTCTCAGAAACCAAGGCACAGAGTAGTTAATTACATGCCCAGATGCACAGCTAGTGGGTGACGAGGCTCAGATTCACACCCAGGCCGGTGTGGCTCCTACACTGGCGAGCATAAGCCCTTCAAATGGGGCTTGTGAGTGTTTGTGCCTGGTGGCTACAGGCTGGGACGAGGTTGCGCTCCCTGTCTCTGCCACGATTGAGGAAACAAACCCCAAGGGAAGGAGTGAGGGGGGTGGAGTAGAGAGAAGCTGAGGGCCTGAGACTTTAGGGAAGGCAGAAACAAGTCCCATGGAGATGGCCTGGATAGGAAATAGGTCCTCAGCACCCAACTCTCAGAAACCCCTGAAGGGAAGGGCCCAACTTAAAGGTCCAGGGCAGATGTAGTTCTGGTCCACCGCCCTGCAATCCCCAGCCCACTGCTCGACCACCTCCCAGTCGTCTCCCCCAACATTAGGACTACCAGATTTAGCAAATAAAAATATAGGTGGCCAGTTAACTTTGCAATTCAAATAACAACAAATAATTTTTTAGTATAAGTAAGTCCCATGGAATATACATACTTGTTCTAAAAAATTATTCTTGGTTTATCTGAAATTTATATTTAATTGGTTATCTTATATTTTATGTAGCAATTCTACCTACCATCCCCAGCCCACTTCCTCACTTCCCCCGGGCTTACTGATGTACCATCCCTGGTCTGCTGTCCTACGATCCTAGTGGAAATTCCTGGCCCCACAGGGACCAGGCCTGAGTTGCTGTGTCACATCCGCTGCCATAGCTACCTGGTGATCTTCACCCAGCTTAGCCTTTCAGGAGCCCTCCTTGAAGCAGACAACTGCAGCCCTGAGGACAGGGACCTAAGCAGCCTCCCCCAAGTGCTCAGATCCGCCTGGGGTGGTAGATCCAGGATCCCTGTGGTGCTGGTGAGGGTCTTTTGGAACGGCAAAGTAACAAAGCTAATGAGCCAAGAAACGTTGCTTTGTGGTTTGGAAAACTTCATCACGTCCCGGGCTCCGGGCCAAAGCAATCATTTTAAGGTGTTTGGAGCAGGGAGGCAGAACCGAGAGGAGGGTGGTTTGTTGTTGGTTTTTCCTTCCAGACTTGCCAACTGCAGACAGGATAGGTTAATGAGCTGTGGAGGCAGAACTCACCCAGGAAATGATGCGGGGCCTCCCCCTAAGGCCTGTTCCTGAAGGCTGTGAAGCTCTGGGCTTGGAATGAGTGAAACCTGGAAACTCGCTGCCTGTCTGGGGGTTAGCACTTCCCCCTTCTGACATGACATGGAGATGGGAAAGGATTTGGCTTTCAGGCAGGAACCTACAAATTGAGGAAGACAGGGAAGGGGGCCAGGAGGAGGAAGGAGGAATTAGAGGAGCTGTGCTTTCTGTGTCTCCTCCCCGATGTCCACACACGCACACGCACATATGCACACGCATACGCACACACGCTCACGGCACAGGCGCTGGGAAGCTGGGTTCTTGCACCTGTTCTGCTGCTCATGCCGAGCCAATTGCTTCCCCTGTCTAGGCCTCAGTTTGCTCATCTGTAAAGTGTAGAAGGACCAGAATCTCTCAGGCCCTGTCTGTGATGGTCCAGGAGTTCCGTATCCCCACTCAACCATGAGCTCCCTGAGGTCAGGGACTTGGCTTCAATCCCTTGGGTGACTGATCACTCAGAACCCAGCCATCTTGGGGAGGGTCCAGTAGTGCTGGCTTCTGCTGCTGTTGCTGTCCCCAGACCTGGAGACTGGTCACAAAACCAAAGGCATTTCTCAACATGTGAGCTGGGACTTGCCCAGGCTGCTCTGGCAGAGGCTACAGGAAGTACCGGGCTCTGGAATTCTAAAGCAGGCGGGTCACCCGGTGGGCACCCTGCACTCTGGCACCTCGGGACCAGTCCAGGAGACAGGGCAGAGGAGGACACATCTGGCAGGTGGCTCCCAGGGTCCCATCCCCAAGTCATTCACACACTTAGAGCCACCGTGAATGCCTTCTACTTTAGCTTAATTAAGTCATCTGCCCACATTAAGTGGTAAGTTATCTCAATCATTTCCCCATCCCAGAGGGGAGAAAGAGATAAAAGGAAAATATCATCCCTTGAGTGGAGCTGGAGGGCTCCGCCCGCCTGTGATGACTTCTCCAATCCTTCTCTGTCCCCAGAACTCTAACTCCACCTGTTGCCTCACTGCTTCTTTCTCTTTTCAGGGGGAGTAGCAAGGTTCACACATGTCTGACCATAGGTAGGAAAAAAGATGAGAGCTTTTCTTTGTTTTTCCCTCTACCTTAGGGTGTTTGATTACCTGTAATATTACTATCTTCCATGAACCTGTGTTATTTTTGCCCCCCCCCCACTTGTGAGGAAGCCCTGTGCCCCCACTGAAGTGGCCTGTGAACCTTGCTGTGCAGGGCAGGCATGTGGCCAGAGGCTGGAGGGATGTCATTACAGATTCTGTGTGTGAGGAGGGGAGAAGCACTGTCACAGGGTTGCTGTGGACCAGGGGACGGCCCTTGCTTAGCTTGGCAGGTCTGGAGACTGGATTTATAAGCATGCTCATAGTTGTTCAGGTTCAAGAGGCACTGACTCACAATCATTAAACTTCCACCTTATCTTTTTTTTTAAATTATATTCCATTTCTTGCACAGATACAATCATTAAACTTCTAAGAGACCATGCGTCTTAGTCTATTTTGTGTCTCTATAACAGAATACCCAAGTCTGGGAAATATATTAAAAAAAAAAAAAAGAGTTTTATTTAGTTTACAGTTCTGCAGGCTGGGAAGTTCAAGAAACATGGCGCCTCTATGTGCTCAGCTTCTAGCGAGAGCTTTTCCGTTGCATCAGGACATGGCAAAAGGTCAAAGGGGAAGCAGACACATGCAAAGAGGCAAAACTCAAGGGGTGTCCTGGCTTTATAACACCCCACTCTCTCCAGAACTATTCCAGTCTTTCAAGAGTGAGAACTGACCACCTAGAGCACAGCACCAAGCCATTCTATGAATGGCAGAGGGAATGTCCCATCTAGATGTGGCCTCCTGGAAGGTAAGTGCAAAGGCAGCAGCCACCTCTTTGAAGCAAGCAGGAATCAGGAAGGGGGGTGGGTGGTGGGTCAGGAATACCTGCCTTCTCCCTTAGTGAAATCCCAGACCTCCAAACTAGTGGGTGAGGGGGCCTGGGCCTCACTCTCTCGGACTGAGAGATTCATACTTCCCTCGGGCACATTCTGACAATGATTGCTGCCTCTCAGGGCGCCTCACTGCTAAAGGGCCGGTCCAGGACGGGACATAAGATCCTGTCTCTAAAGCCCATTGCTGAATGGGCAGGGTGTCTTGAAGTCATGTCCTATGTCCATTTTGCTGTCTGCATTTATTTCTCCTGTCATTCCTAAACTTTTAGTCAAGTCTCATCTAACTGGCCCAGCCTGGTTTCTACCAGACAAAGGGAAAGGTCTTGTGTTCAGGCTTGAACTGGAGCATTAAAGAGATCACAGGTTTTCTGCACCATTGCCAAGAGAATGTGTTTCAGGTCAGAGTGTCATCTGCAGCCTCTTTAAGGAGATATACTGGGGCGGCCTCGTCACAGTAAGACTGCAATAAAGTCCATGAAGTTTATGGAACTGCTCTAAAGTCCTGACCCCTGCTCCCACACTCAGGACCTGGCAGCTGATGCCCCTGCTCTCGTACACCCACAAGTGGTTCCGGAGGGTATCTATTATCCAACACCACACGTCCCAGAGTGTGCCCCTACCCCACGCCCTGGGGGCCAGCAGCCTGGCCAGCACTGGAGCCTGCCCCAAGCCTCCTGAATCGAGGTCTGTATTTTAACTGATCCCAGGTCATTTGGAAGCACATGAAAGTGTGAGAAGCGCAGATCCAGGGCAGGCACTCTTAAGCTGGGGTCATGAGCTTGATGGAGAAAAAATAGTATTACTGCTTTATTTTCACCAACCACAAACCAAATTCCTCCAAACCTGATTCTACCTAGCCACCAGGGTGGGTAGAAGAGTCCTAGGGGGTGAGAGTGGGTGGTGGTCCCATGGTGGGGTGTCCATATGAGACGTGATCCTGAAGCCAATAGCAGGCTTGGCCTGGTCTCCAGAACCCCTTCTTGAAATGAGGGAAGTGGCTACCCTGCGGGGAAGCTCTTCTGGCAAGAGTGTAACGGAGGGACAGTAGGAGTAGCCCAGGTCAGTGCTGCTCCCTGGGTCCTCGGCGTGGGGCAGGGTGGGCAAATGGGTGGTCTCATGCTCTTTGAGGGTCTTGAAAGCAGGATCTTGTAGGGCTCTGGTGAAGCTGCTTTGGGCCAACAATGGGCTGAAGCCACAGAGGTGGGGCTGTCTAGGTGAAGACTGACCTCTTCTGTTCTTCATGAAAAATGATAACTTCACAGACCGTCTAGTATTTTAACTTTCCAAAGCTGCCTTAAGACAGCCTGATGTGGTAGTGAAATAGACCAAAACTGAAATCTACCTCTGCCCATGAGAAAAAAAACAAAACAAAACAGGGAAAGCCATAAGCCCAATTCCTTCAGTCCTCTTCATCTGTACAGGGGAGTAAATAATAGCTGAGAAACCTACTTACTTGTTTGTGTGGGAATCAATGGCAGTGGGTAGGGAAGATGAGGCTTTGCTCTGGAAACAAAGGTATTGTTTTCTCTGAGCACTTTTACGTCCTGTATTAGTTTCCTAGAGTTGCTGTAAGAAAGTGCCAGAAACTGAGTGGCTTAAACAACAGAAATTTGTTGTCCTACAGTTCTGGAGGCTGGAAGTCCAAGATCAAGGTCAGCAGAGTTGGTTCCTCCTGAGGGCTATGAAAAAGAAACCGTTCCATGCCTTTCCTTTCATTTGGTAATTTGCTGGCAATCACTGGTATTCCTTGGCAAGTAGAGACATCCCCTGATCCCTGTCTTCATCCTCATATAATGTTCTCCCTGGTAGGGTGTCTGTCTCCAGATTTCCCTTTTTATAAGGACACCAGTCATATTAGATTGGGGCCCACCCTACTCTAATAAGACCCTGTCTTAACTAATTACATCTGCAACAACCCTATTTCCAAATAAGGCCATATTCTGAGGTACTAGGGGTTGGGACTTCAGATTATGAGTTTGGGGGCAACACAATTCAGCCCATAATACCTCTATTAACCTATCTGATGCTCCTTGGCGGAAGGTAGCCTGGAACACACAGCTAGGTCAGGTGCAGGGGATGGATTAAGGTGGAGAATTTCCAGCTAGTCTGGGCAGACTCAGCTCTCAGTTGAATTGAGGTCTTCCACCACCTCTTTTATTAATCACTTAAATATTTATTAAACATCTACATTATGCCAGATATGGAGGATATAAAAATGAATAAAATATTGTCCTGGCTTTCAAGGGGAAAGAGAGACACGTAAACAAATTATTGCAAGGCATCATGATTCACACAATAAGAGATTTATGTGGCAAAAAAAAAGAGTGGGTTCAGGACAGGATTATCAAAGAAGTCTCCCAGAAGTGGTAACATTGAAACTGAAACTTGAAGACGACTAGGAGTTTTCCAGGCAGTCAGGAGGCAGAGACATTTCGACTAGAAGGAGAGCACCATGACACAGAAGTGTCACAGCCTGGCTTGGGTGGTAGTTTGGCTGGGCTGGAGATGGGGGCTGTGGGAGACAGAGGTCAGCGGCAGGTTAGGGCCAGGTTAAGGGGGTTATCCACCAACCTAAAGAATGCAAACTTTAGAATGTATGTCCTATAGAACAGCTGTGGAAAACTCCTTCTGCACTGTAAGCTCTGAAAAGGCAACGATCTCATTGGTTGTGGGAGATGGGGCCAGAGTGCTAGCATAATGCCTGGAACACAGTAGGCACTCAAAACATCCTTGATAAATACATGAATGAATGGATGGGTGGATGGCTTTTAAGCAGCACAGTGGTATGAGAGGAGAGATAGGATGTATATGGAAGCAGAAAAATACAGTCAGGACAATTTGCTATAACCAAGCAAGTGTCATGGGGACTTAGAATGAGGCTCCAAAAAATAGGAGAAACACCTGTGGCCTTAAATGGAAAGAGGGTGAAAAAGGTGAAAATACAGGTAATTGGTAGGGGCCCTAGGCTGGGAATTTGAGGGAGTTCCTGCCCCCTGGCCTTAGCCGTCTCCGTGGAGTTGGTTCCTGAGGGAAAGGGGAGAAGAGGCTGCAGGAGGCCACTTTCGCTTCCACTTCCAGATAGCCGGGGGCCAGCAAAGAGCAGGAGGAGCCAGAGCTGAGCTCAGCAGCCCCAAAGTGAGACACAGATACTGAATGGTGGTCCCGAGCTTAGCACAGGGATGTGGAAGGCAGGTGCAATAGAAGGAAAGAGGGGGTCTACAGTGAGATGAATAGCATCTCCCCAAGATTCATATCTACCAGAACCTTGACATGTGACCTCATTTGGAAATAGGGTCTTTGAAGATGTAATTAAGGTAAGAATTGAGATGAGATCATACTGGATTAGAGTGGGCCCTAAATCCAATGGTAGATGTCACTATAAGAGAGAAAGACACATAGATGCGCAGGGAAGAAGGTCACGTGAAGAAGGAAGCAGAGACTGGAGTTGTGCTCCACAAGCCAAGGACTGCCAGGCGCCACCAGCAGCAGCTGGAAGAGGCGAGGGAAGATTCTCCCCTAGAGGCTTCAGAGGGACTGTGGCCCTGCCAAGCCCTGATTTTGGACGTCTGGCCTCCAGAACCTTGAGAGAATAAATTTCCCATGGCTTTAAGTTCTTCAGCTTGTGACATTTTGCTCCGGCCGCCCTAGGAAACAAACGCATGGCCAGAACGCAGGCGGCTGCCAAAGGTTGGGTCAAATGGGCAACCACAGGGTGGAGACCTAGGTAGGAAAGAGAAGAGGGGCAGGAGGGACTGGTAGATTCAGAGAGGTTGAGGGCCGACAGTCTTGAGGAAGAATGACAGATTTAGGGAAAAGCTGAAAGGACAGATTTATAGCCTTAGAGTGGCATGTTTAAGATTTCAGAGGGGGAACGGTTCCAAGTGATTACAGGTGTAGTCAGATTGGTCTCTCTTAGAGGAGAAAAGCTACCCGACAAACAAATTTACCCTGAACTGGCAAGATAATCTACCTTCCTTGGAGTCTGCATTTTAAATCCAGACAAAAGAAGAGCCCATGTTCTTCTGCGGAATTCCTATTAGCTCTCTTCATTTTATGGCATTTTAGACACTATCTGAGAGTTTTGTGTTCGAGGAAGGAGGGCTTGAGGGGTGGTGTGCTCAAATCTCAGCCCGGGTTGGGTCTTCCCAGACCTGGCTAGACTTTTGGAGGGAGGCACCTGCCACAGGCTTTCAGAAACGGGAGCCCTTCTGCAGCCCCGTGAACATCAGGTGCCAGAGAAAACAAAACACAATAACATGGCAGCGGCATTACAAAGCTGGGCCACTTGAAGAAATTCACACAGAAAAACCCCAAACAAAATCTTAAGGCAATTAAGTGACATCTCTAGTGCAAGCCAGAGAAATTCTCTGAGTTGCCCCGGGGCCGGGAATTACTAAATTAAATAGCAAAGGCCCAAAGGGAAATGGAGAAACAGCGCCACCTCCTCCTCTTTCACCTGAAGCTCTGCTCCCCTGCTCATTTCACCCCATTTACCCTCTGCTAGCAGCTTCTCCCCGCCAGGCTTCTCTCCTTGGACCCATCTGCATCACACGCCAGCCAGCTGCCGGTGCATTCCTCCTCTCCCCTCACGGCAGCGGGAGCACGGATCCTTCTTCTCTCCTCCTGCTCCTCTCTGGCCTCGGTCCAGGCTGTTTCTATCACCTTCTCCCATGAGCTTCCTAGCTGAGCTGCTGGGGGGTTCTCTTCTCCTAATATTTAAACGGGAAAGAGAGTTTGAGGGCGAAGCAGACAGGCAAGGAGGAAGCTTCATTCCCTTCTGTACACGGTGCCTGAGCCGAGGTCTCCGAGCAAGCACCCTCCTGCCAACCTCTTTGGCCCCTGCCCAGTCCCACGCAGGCCCCTGTGCTCACCTGCCCGAAGGTGTCAAGGGCACGACCCCGACCCGATCCTCACATGCTCTACCTCCAGCCCGTTCTCTCCTGCCGCGTCCTCGGCTCCTTCCTCCTCTCCCTCGCCCTTTCTCCAAATCCACCAAGTGGGAGGGATGGGTTGGAAGCGGAAGGCAATTTAGCTTTCACACAGCCCAGTGCGAGGACCAGATAAGAGCTCTTCCAAGGACCATGTTTTCCAGAAGGGATTATGTATTTAATCAATGAAGGTGTTTCTCTCCAAGCAGATAGCTGATCTCTAAGAGCCTCACATTCATCTTCTCTTGACGTTTATTCAGGTGGGAGAAGCGGCTCCTCTTGCCCTCACTGCCTGAAGATCATTCCTTTTCCTTTCCACAGCTTCTCCCAGTCACATCTGGAAATGGTAGCTTTCAACCCACTCTCTCCTGTGAGAAAAGCCAGGGGTGGTGAGAGGACAGGGACCTGGGGAGGCGGTGACAGAATATGTCAAAGAGCGATGGTCTTTAGGTTGTAAGCAGTCTGGGGTAGCATGTGGGGGTGGTGATTATATTGAGTCACCACTGATAAAATATTTATTGAGCTGTGAAGGAAACACTCCAGAGTACAGCAGAGAAGCAGTAACTGGTTTGAGATGCAGGAGTTCAAGCTCTCACACCATTGCCTTGTGATGCAGAGCCAGCAAGTCCCTTAAGTTCTCTGGGTGTCAGCTCACAGGCCTGGGGTGTTAGGGCAGGAAGGAGCAGCCCTCTATTGGAACTCCATATAATTAAAGATGGGGCATTGGACTGGGAAGCTGAGCTGCCCCACACTGCAATTGCAGACGGACAGAGGCAAGAACAGCACCAAGAGCAAGTTTCCAGTCCCTGGCCACTGTCCTGTCTATCTGCTAATTAGTTTGGGAAAGACCTGGACCTGTTTGATCAGCAAAGAAGCCATTGGCTTTCCTTCCAAGTATCTCCAAGAGGGGTAGCCTCAGACGAATGTTGAGAGTCTTGGTCAGGTCCCAGTGGGAAACAGAAGGACACTCAACTGGGATTATGAAGGTAGTTGGATGAAAGGACCATTTGCAGAGATGTGGCAAGGTTAAGGGCATCAGCAAGGAATGCGGAGCTAGCCCTGGACTGGCAACTTCAGGAAGCTTCTCCTATCCCTAGGCCTGAAGAGATGTGTGGAAGAAATGGTGCTCTCAGGACCCAGAAAGACTTGGAGCCATGCCAGGGGGCTGCCCAGAAGGAGCTGTAGTCATAGAATTAAAGCAGGACAGGGAAGGAGGGAGTAGAACAAATACCCTGATCTCTCTCTCGTGGCCTTTGACCTCCTGCTGAAGCTTTCCTGTTCCCAAACTGGAAGGCAGAGGACAAGAGAGCCCTGTGACACCATCCATAGAGATCAGTCTCCTGGAGCATGCAGCAGGCAGAAAATGGATCTTGGGCTGGGAGCATAGCAAAATAGCAAGGCCTGCAGGTGGCATGTCATATGTGGTACACCCCAGTAAAAAGAGCAAGTCCTTGGAGCCAGTAGTCAATATGAATCCTGAGTTCCCTGCTTACTAGCTGTGTGATCTTGAGCAAGTCATTTCACTTCCCTGAGCCCGGTGTTCTTCTTGGAGCTAATTATACCCTATTGATAGAATAGTTGGGAGGATTAAGTGAGGCACCTTATGGGAAAGTGCCACCACATCCAAGGTGCTTATTAAGGTTGTCTTCCCTTCCCTTCAGTGTCCCCCTTCCAAGCTGTGCTTGGAGGTGCTGATGTGGAGTGGAATGGAAGAGATACACAGGCTTTGGACCCAGCCCCTGCTCCACAGCTATCAGCTGCACCACTTTGGGCGAGTCACTTATCCTCTCTACCTTTGTTTTCTTGATGGAAAAAGGGGAATATCCAGCTCATAAAGTTGTTATGAGTATTAGAAATGATTTAAGTTAAAGCACTTGGGCTCATGGTAGGTGGGCCCTCGAGTCAGACTAATTTCAAATCCCACTTCCCTACTTACTAACCATGCAATCTTGGACAAGGTTTATGATCTCTCTGAGCTTCAGGTTTTTCATCTATAAAATGAAGATAATGAAAGCACCTTTCTCTTAGGGCTGTGATAATGAAATGAAGTAATAGCATGGAGTTGGCCCTCAAAGGTTTGCTATTATTATTATTACTGTTATCAGTCTTGTAATGTTTCTTGTGTTTCTTTTCCCAGTCAAGCACCCAACCCCAGAGTCTTTCCTGGAGAAAGGCAAGTAGAGAACGGGGAGAGAGGAGACAGAGAGCTAATTCAGAGGGGATGGATTCAGGCCATGACGATGGCTCAGCCTGCTTGGCAAGTGCGTTTGTCCAGCACATGCATACCGACAGGAGGTGTAGTTGAACACTCGGCCTGTAACTCTCCTTGGCCCTGTCTACCAGGTCGCCCAGACAAGAGGAGGGACTGTCCTCCAGCTTTCCTGCCCCTGCCCTGGGCCACCTGATGTCCTGTTGTGACTGGCTGTCTTTCAGTGGGATGAGAACAGAGGGAAAGGAAGAGCACAGAGTATACCTAGACCTGACACTGTACCTCGCCCCCCAATAATGATTTGCTGAACACTTACTGCGTGCTAGGCACCACTGGAGACTTAACATAATTAGCTTGCATCAATTTCAACAATATTATGAAATTAGTCAAATTGGAATAGTAACATTATTAATATTGGAAGCTGAAACCCAGAGAGGTTAGGGAACTTGGCCAACATCACACAGACAGTAACTGGCAGTGTCCACATTTGAAATCAGGTCTGATTGTTCCCAAAGCCTAAGCTTGGGCGGCTGTGCCAGGTGGCCTCCCGGAAGGATGGCTCATGTGTCGAACATCAGTGGAAGGGGGTTGGAGAGAGAGTGGGAAGACAGGAGTGAGGAATGAGCCCAGAACAGAGGTGAGAACAGTATTGTCTGCCATCACCAGTCCTTTCCCTAGGAAGGTTGGACACCAAGGATCTCTGGGGCTCCTTCCCCTTGGATACTCCGTGAGCCAGGCCCTAACGGCCAGGGCCGTGGAGAGGAGAGAGAGCAATCCAGCTTCCCAAGTTCCACAAGTTTGCTTCCTTCTCTCCTCCCCATCCTAGTCCCGAGGGGCCCTGATCACTTTCCCTAGCCTGAGCTACAGAGAGCGTCTTGGCCAATGGCTCGGTTGCATATCCTCCTGAGGCATGTCCCAGAGGGTGGCTAGAAAGAGATGGTGGACTTTCAGATGGGGCAGCGGTGGGGAGGAGAGGGCTTTTCCTTACATCACAATGCATTTGAGCCCTTAATCTGGCAGCCTTTCAGTGAGATCTGTGGTCTCAAGTGTAAGTAGCCTGGTCGAAGAGTTCTAAGGAGTGGCCTCAGACTTCTGGGGCCTCCGCTCGCCTCTTCAGAGCACACATACTCTCCTTGGGACTTCTACAGCCAGAACACCAGAGGGGCCCTAGTGCAGTGAGGAGCCCAGCCTTGGGGTTGCACAGATAGGGGAGTACCCCACCCTGGGTGCCCCTCAGAAATAGACCCCAAGATGTTCATGGGCTTCTTCACAGAGTCTATAAACAGTTATGGAGAACTTACTTTAGTGTGAGCCTGTGCTGGCTGAATCAGACAGCACTGTGCCCCCAAGTTGCTTAGATCTGGTAGGGGAGATAAAACTTACACACACAAAAATACCAACGCATGGAACGTTATCCAAACCCCTCTCTGGCATTTACAAGTGTGCAAGAGGACGGAGAGACAGCAGGGGAGAGGGAGTCTTACATAGCACTTGCTATGTGCCCCGCACTGTTCTAAGTGCTCTGCATATATTAACTCTTGTGATCCTCACAACCACAACCACCTCGTCATTTCACAGGTGAGGGAACAGGCAGAGAGACTAAGGGAAGTTCCCAAGGGCCTGAAGCTAGGAAGTGGATTTGACCCAGGCTGTGTGGCCGGGAGACTGTGCTCTTAGCCCTAGGTTATCTTGCCTGCTCCTGTCCTACCCTCAGGTCTCAATCACCTGATTGTTAAAACGCAATTACAAAGAATGAGCACTGAGGTCTTTACCGGTATGAGGTTTACTTGTTAAAAATCAGTGTATCTGCAGCATGTTTGTGTGTCATTGTTAGATTATAAGCTACAAGACTCTCATTCAGCTATATTTATTGAGTTCCTGCCAAGAGCCAGACACTGTTGTAGCTGCTTTCGCATATTCTAGGTCAATTTACTTCTTGCAACAGCCTTGGAAAATAGGTGGCAATTTCCCCTGTGTTCCAGAGGATGAAAATGAGAGACAGACAGGAAAGAGATTTGCTACACCAGTAACTCATGGAACCAAGCTTTGGACACAGTTCTTTTAACACCAAGTTCCTAATTTTAACTTTAAAGATGAACATTAATACCATTAATCTTTATGATGTGGAACAACATACAATATAGCCTAGAACTAGTATCTTTTTCATTTGTTTGCTTTTGCATGTGAGGTAGGCTTTATTTTTTATTCTTTTAGCACTAGCATCTTAACTCCTAGTGTTAAAAAGCATGGAATGGGGGCTTTGGGTTTGGCTCTGAGGTTAAGTTTTCTGACTATCACTATAGGTGCGTAAACTTGGGCAAATCTCCTCAAATTGTTGAACCTCAGTTTCCTCATCTATAAAATGGGAATAATAACCAACTCTGCAAGGTCACTGGTCATTGTGAGGATTACATTGAATTTTATACAGAAAATGCAGAAAACTGTATGGTACCCTAAAGGCACCCAGTGAATGACAGCTGTTCTTTATAGAGAGCCACATACATGGGTCCAATAAATGTACATCAGAGTGATGGGTTTTACACAGTACTCTAACATACATTTTCATTTCACCCTGTCAGTATCCTGTGAGACAGATATTCTCATTTCAGAGAGAGCTACCCCATCCACAGTAACAGGCAGAGCAGAATCTCAAATGCATGCCTCGTGTCTCCATTCCAATGAGCTCACCACCTTCCCTCATCTGTGCAGTGGGGACAATGGCAATGCTAGCCTTGCCATCTGTGGGAAGGTGGAGGAGATTTGTATGATGTGGCAGATGCCCCGGGGTGCTGTATAAACAAAAGGATCACAAAACACTAGTGGTGACCATACGGTGCTGCCTCCCTGGTGGTGAAGACAGGCTAGTGCCTCTAAGGCACATTTACCAAGGTGTTCCCCCCACCCCCCAAAAAAAGAGTTCCTTGGCCAAATTTGTTTGGCTGTGGCCAGTCCTGCCTCAGAAAGTGCCCTAATTGGCTTATAAGTCCTGGCTTAGAAAATCCCTACATCTGCAGCTTAGTTAGAAATTCAGTATCTGGAAACTGGCTGTGGGGTCCAGGTGTGCGGTGGTTTGCGTGGAGGTTTATTGGTTAAGATATTGATGATGGCCCATCACCCCCCTAGGTTGACAGGAGATAAAACCCTGTGAGGATACTCATGTGCCCCTCACCTAATGGGGAACCCCTATTTGGCTTAGCTGTGTGAGCTCCATGATTGATCCAGACTGCATCTGTGTGAGGTTAGCCTTACTCGTTGATCTTACCCTAGACTTTTCCCTAAATAGTTGCCTTCTTTCCTTTACCTGAGATAAATAGATGTTTTCTACCATCCTGGGTACTTATCTTAGGGTCCTGTGTCTGCTGGCCCTAACCTGTGGGGGTCTTGAGCTCCCATATCTCTCTACTTGGAATATCACAATGTTCATCAACATATCAGGGCTCTAAGAGACATGTTTTAATTAATCGTGGGTCTCTTTATCCTACAACACCTATTAATGTCCTGATATCCAAAGAACACACTTCGGGAAACATTGTCTTAGTGAAAGAGAACCCAAGTTTCACAAGCCCCTCAATGAGCCTCCACTCTGAGTAATCAACAAGGAGGCATTGGAGCTTACTGCATGCAAAGGCCTGTGGGAAAGCATGGAGAATGTGGGAGGCTACAGGGCTGTACTCACCCCCAAGTCGGCTCTGGAGGAATCCACGGCATGATCAAGGGAAATAAAACAAGCCCATGCAATTGAGGCTCGAGGAGGCCAAGTGTGGTTTAGTGCTACCAGATGGTGTAAGGAGGGACCAGCATGTGCTCATGGACACAGTACCGGTCCTGGCCTGTTAGAGACCGGGCTGCAGAACTTTGCCACACCCCCCACTTTCCTCCCTCCGTGGAAAAATTGTCTTCCATGAAACTTAGGAACAGGGGTGGGGGGCTCACAGCAGGAGGTGAGCGGCAGGCTTCAGCTGTATTTACAGCTGCTCCCCATTGCTGACATCATTGCCTGAGCTCCACTCCCACCATCTGTGGAAAAATTGTCTTCCATGAAATGGGTCCCCAGTGCCAAGGAGGTTGGGGCGCTACTCTAGGAGATGTACCCAGGGAGGAGGCCAGGGAAGCAAAAACAAATTGAGTGGTAAACTGGTGATGGCCCCAGCACCATGGGTGTTCCTTCAAAGGAGAAGGGGAAAGACAGCCCAACTTGGAACCAGAGGAAGCAATCCCAAGTGAGGCTGAGCACCCAGCCAGGTATGCCATCAGGTGTGGAGGAGGAGGCTTGGCAGGACTGTCGCTGAGCAAGCGGCAGAGCAGTGGAGGAGCAGCCACTGTCAAAGCCCTGCACAGAAGGAGCATCCATGAATAAGGCATCTCGGCTGCTCCCGGGGACGGGGGAGGCCGTGGGAAGCGGGTCCCAAGAGAGCAGTCCAGAGATGGGGGAGAGTGTGCTGGCCCCAGCACTGGAGTCTCTGGCTCTACATTATGGTGGGCAGGGAGAAGCGGCTTACACCAGTTGTCCATGAGACTATTCTTGCACTGCTCTGTAGACCAGAAAACAACAAAGAATAAAACAATAACAACAAAACTTAACTCTGAGCTTAGCGTCTTCTGGAGAGCTGAGCGCTGGGAGTTAGTCATCCAATAACTACGTGTGCAGCACCTGATCTGTGGAAGAGACTGTACCAGTCCCACCTGCGTCTCTGCCTTCTGAAAGTAGAGGGCTGGGGGAGAGGCCCCATGTGGGAAACAACAGCTCTCAATACCAAACAAGTGATGAAGAGTGCTTGGTAAACTCTATCAACTGGAGGTCCTGCAATCCCTCTCTCACCTGGCCTCAGGGGGAGACAGCCTCCCAGGCTGGTGGTCAGCTCGTGAGCCGTGTGAGCCATTCTATTCAACCAGCCCATATGAATGAACCCAGTAGGGTGCTGGGTGCTAGGGGTGAGTGCAGGGATAGCTAAGGAAATTAAAACGACAAAACCTCACTTAGGTGCTTTGACAGAACCAAGAAGAACCTGTCAAGCACCTGTCTGGCATGAGGGAGACAAGAGGTATGTCACAGAGGTGGTATGCCTGAGTAGGTCGGAAGGCAATGTGGAGTAAGGGCGCATGCAAACAGAAGAGAAATGGGTGGATTTAGAGCCAGCACACAGGGAAGTGTGAGCAATCTCAGCTAAGCCCAGAGGACAAGGCCTCCCAGAGGACCATCGTGGCTCTGTGTGGAGTAGAGGGGAAAGGGAGCATCCTGGCCTGGTGATACAGTGGGCTGGGCGAGAGGAACAGGTTGTGACAGGGCTTCTAAGTCATGCTCGGGAGTCTGCCCTCTAATGGGGAGCCATTGAGGGTCCACTGGAGGATGTCATATGGTGCAGGACACCATTAGCTTTGCCCTTTAGAAAGAGCTTTCTGGTGTCTGTGAGAGCTGGTGAGACCAGAAGCAGGGGACTTGAGCAAAGCTGGAGCTGGCTCTCGAAGGTGGCTTCAGCTTAGGCACACATAGAGAGGGGGCAGCCTTCAAGCTGAAGCAGAGACTGGGCCTGAGCAAAGTTGACCCCAGGCACAGGGGTAGGAAGCAGGCCAGACCCCACTTGGACCCTGCTCCACAGGCCCTGAGACCAGACTGTGTTCCATCTCTCTCCTAAAAACTCCCTCTCACCACCTTCAAATACTATTTTGGGGACCAGCCAAACTTGTATCCTGTAGAGAGGATGAAAACCAGCTTTCCATGGGGGGTGGGGGGGGTAGCAGAGAAGAAGAGAGAGAGAAGAAAGAACTGAAGAACTGAGTCGAGAGAGGAGGAGCAGGAATCAGCATAGGTCCTGCCCCTCCAGCTTTGTGCAGGGGCCAGGAGGTGTGCAGGGGAGGTCTTGATGGTAGAGCAAACTCCAGGGACTCAGTGTTGGCTCTGAAGCACTAGCAAGGCAGCCCAAGCTTGGGGATCCCTCGGGAACACAGAAATGGACAGTCATGTCTATGGATAATGTTCTCTTTCAACATTTTGAAGTGACGAGAGGATGGGAGACGGTGACGATAGGCTTTGAAGCAGAGCAGGTTTGGTTGGTCTGGGAAGCAGGAGGGAGGACATGCTAGATTCAAAACGAAGCCAGGGCTCAAAGACAGCAGACATCGAGGTATTTACCATTTAGACAGTCTGGGCATGGAGTAGGCAAGTGGCATTAGACATTCTGGGCACAAAGTAGGTGAGCGCAGATGCAATTATGTTTCCTATCCTCGTGCTGTGACACTTTGAGCCTCTTGCAGAATGCTACCACGTCCGTCAGGACTCCATGGCTCAGATCCTCCTACTGATGGAGAAGTGGTCAACAAAGTCCAGTGCCTTGAAAGCAAGGGCAGAGAACGCAAGGTCCAAGCCCCTTTCGGGGCTCCAGAACTAGGACCTCAAAGATTTAGTAACACTTCCGGCTGCCCAACACTCTGACCAGTCTCCTACCCATGTTGTACTGGTCAGTCTCAGAGACCCACATAGATAAATGAGAATCTCAGAGACCAAAATCTGCCCAGAGCCAAGGGTAGAACTAGACTGCCGCCCACCAGGGCTCATCCACAAGGCAGAGCTGGGGTGGAGCTGAGGGCCTAGAAGTAGTAACAGGCAGAGAATGGGGAGATTCAGCTATAATTACAACCACCCCACTTCCTCTGGGCTAAAACCATGCCTGTGCTGTCTAATACAGCAGCCACTAGCCACGTGTGCCTAATTCGATTTAAATTAGTTAAATTAATTAAATTTAACAAGGGCAAGGGCAGAGAATACAAGGCAAATTAATTAAAAGTGAACAATTAAAAATTCAGTTCCTAAGTCACACTAGCCACACTTCGTGTGTCCCGTAGCCACACGTGGCTAGGGTTACCTTACAAGACAGTGCAGATAGCTGGGCGCGGTGGCTCACGCCTGTAATCTTAGCACTCTGGGAGGCCGAGGCGGGCCTCGCTCAAGGTCAGGAGTCCAAAACCAGCCTGAGCAAGAGCGAGACCCCGTCTCTACTAAAAATACAAAGAAATTAATTGGCCAACTGAAAAATATAAAAATAAAAAAAAAAAATTAGCCGGGCATGGTGGCGCATGCCTGTAGTCCCAGCTACTCGGGAGGCTGAGACAGGAGGATTGCTTGAGCCCAGGAGTTTGAGGTTGCTGTAAGCTATGATGATGCCACTGCACTCTAGCCCAGGCAACAGAGCAAGACCCTGTCTCAAAAAAACAGCAAAAACCTTCCATGTGTTTCAGAGCCTCAGTGTGTTCTTGGGGCGTCAGGAGGAAGAGGCTGGGGACACCCTCACTATGTCTCTCACAAGCTTTCAGGGAACGGCTCATTCTAGATCCGGCCTTGAATCTTTTCTCACCTCGTCTTCTTCTTGCAGCTCGGAACTTTGACCTGCAGAAATCCGAGAACATGCTCCGGCAGGTGAGACTCCGTTAGCGTTGGTGTCCCACGCACCGAGCCCCGGGAATTAGGACAAAGAACGGGGACTGCCGCCCCGTGCCATTCTCATGTTTCTTCTTCCTTCCTCCTGGGATCCTTTCTGCATCAGACACGGGTCCCCCCAGCCCTCCTCCTGTCCCCATCCCCAGGGCTGTGCTGGTGGAGCCTAGCTATGCTCTGGCAGGATCTTAGCCACTGTGGGCAGAGGGACCTGGCCTGGTGTCCCCAGGTGCCCCGCAGAGGCCATTGAGACAGGCAGAGTTGTTAGCTCCTGCTGTGTCCCTGCAGCACGTGGAGTTCCGGAAGCAACAGGACCTGGACAACATCCTCTCGTGGCAGCCACTGGAGGTGAGCCCCACGCCGCATCCCCCAGGCCACCTGATGCCCTCCCCCACCTCCCCCTTCCCCCCCATGTCCAGCCACCTGTTGGAGCAGGGATCTTACCCACATGCCCAGGTGATCCAGCTGTACGACTCAGGTGGCCTGTGCGGCTATGACTATGAAGGCTGCCCTGTGTGGTTCGACATCATCGGGACCCTTGACCCCAAGGGTCTCCTCCTGTCGGCCTCCAAGCGGGAGCTGATCCGGAAGCGCATCAGGGTCTGCGAGCTGCTGTTGCAAGAGTGTGCGCTGCAGAGTGAGAAGGTGGGCAGCTGGGTGGCAGAGCACGGTGGACCTGGTCTGCCTAAGGGGTGACACCCTATGACTCCCCCCTCCCCAGCCCTCAGTGCTCAGAGCTCTGGGGGAATGTGGGCTTCTCCCACCGTTGCCCATCCATGAGCAGCTAGCATATGCGTGGCACTGCTGGCCTGAGTGAAGGGCCACCAAAGCCTCTACATGAGACCCTGACCTGGGGCACAGCTCTGTTCCCTGGAACTCTGGGAACAGTGGACAGTCAGCTTTGCTTCTGGAAGAGATGCCCCCTCAGTTTAAACTGCATAACTACAAACACCTGATGTGCACCCCTGAGAATAGTGGCCCCGGAAACTGAGCACGTCCCTTGTGGGACCCTGCAAGCTACTGTAGAGTTGCTACAAAAAAGGTTGAGTCCTACGGGGCACGGGACTTCTAAGCCAAGAAGGACTCCATGTCCACCTTTGCAGATCTCATCTTCTTGTCCCTGAGCTGTCCACTGACCCTCTGTGTCCTACAGAGTGAACTAGTGCCAAGTGTGGCCTTGTTAGTTTTGTCAGTCTAAGCTTCTAGATGCACTTAGGAGGAAGACCTCTCCCCCCACAGGTTGGGGCTGGTATGTCATTGTGGCATGATCAGACTCCACATGACGAGGGCAGGGCCCATGTCACCAACACCTGGTACGAGGCAGGACACAAAATAGTCCCTCAACAGAGACCCGTGGCAAGCATGCGTGAATTGCGAAGCACTGTATTCAGTGGCAGATTTGGAAAGATGTGCGTCTTTTAAACAAGGGAGTGATCTTGTTGGGTTGAGACAGTTTCTTTCACTTCATGGAGGTTCCTGATTGGAGCTGATAATGACACTAATACTATCTGCTAGTATTTATCAGGCACCTGCCACGTGCCAGGCACTGGGCTCTTTGTGCATTATCTCATTCGATTCTCACAGCGATTCTATCAGAATGTGGAATTCTCTGGTATTAATATTACTTTACAGAGGAAGAACCTAAGGGTTAGAGGGGTTAAAAACCGGCCCGAGGCCATGCAGCCTGCCAGCAGCGTAGCTCTGGCTTGGACACAGCCGTGGGACCAGAGAACACTGGCTGACATAGTCTTTATTGTACATAAAGATGCCCAATGCGGAATGAATGATGTCTTTAATTCTGTGGTTAACTTACTCCTGGCAATGGTGTTGAGCAACACCATGAATCAGACTGTGCCGGGGCTTAGATGCAGCATCTCTGCAGAACCTGGATGGACTCTATCTGTTTGGGCTGCCAGCGGGATAGGGTGGCCGGGCAGCAGGGAGAAGTGCCTGAGTCTCCCTGGCTAAAGTCTCCCAGCTGGAGCTCTTGCCTGACCAGTGTACTTGCCCTGTCCTGTGCAGCTGGGCAGGAGGATCGAGATGGTGCTGATGGTGTTTGACATGGAGGGGCTGACCCTGAAACACCTGTGGAAGCCAGCTGTGGAGGTCTACCAGCAGGTAAGGTGGGCAGCTGGCTTGACACTGAGCGGCAATAGTTCCCAGGCCAGTAGGGAGCTGCTGCCCACACCAGCCTGGGAACCTTGGTCCATGGAGGAGCAGGGGTGCCAGCCAGTGACACTAGCCCGGGGTCCACCCTCCAAGGAAAAAGAATAACACAAAGGAGGAAGCACACGTTCACAGGGAAGGCGACATGGGCTGGGGCGGGCCTCTTGTCTCAGCAGCATCAGAGGCCACAGAAACCCAGGGGTAAGGGATGCTAGAACGTGGTCTTGACCAGACTCATCTTGACTCCACAGTTTTTTGCCATACTGGAAGCAAATTATCCTGAGATGCTCAAGAATTTAATTATTGTTCGAGGTGAGCCCATGACCGGGATGACCTCCTGGGGAGGGCGGGGATAGTAGGTATGCTGTTGAGTTCAGGGCTTCTCAAATCATCCTTTGTGAAGAACCAGTTTTTTGTTTATTTGCTTTCTGTTTTCTATCTGTAGTTCCAATCCTTCCCAGACGATACTTTTGTAACATTCAAAGGTGTGGCTGGTATGTTGCAGCAATCTCAACTAAGTTATAAGTTTCTAAATGTTTGCTGTTATTTTCTTTACTTATTTCAATGTGGACTGGTAACACACTGTCCATGGACTGCACTGGTTGATGGATACACTTTGAGTGGGGCTGGCCCCTGTCTGAGATGGCCTTTGTAGTGAGGGAGTCACCACATGTGCTCTGGAGTCAGGTGATCTGGGTTCAAATCTAGCCAACTCTATGACTTTGAACAAGTCTATTTAACTTCACTGAGCCTCAGTTTTCCCACTCCATAAAATGGGGCTGCAAGGGCACCCTCCCCATAAGATAGCTGTGAGGTTAAATGAGACAGTCTGCAGAGAAGATGCAGAGCCTGGCCCACAGCCAGTATTCTGTGTGTATGAGCGAGTCGGGGTGGGACAGGAGGTCTCATGCAGTCACCTCATCTGCGTGCACCCAAGAGGATTTCAGGGTAACCTGGAAAAACCTTGAGTGTGGAAGGAAGAGTTACCACTGGGAAACCAACTTTACTGATGGTGGTGCCAGCTTGTCCCCAAGACCTTACAACTGGGTTGGGGAAGGCAGCTGTTTATTGAGTGCACTGTGCCCAGTGTTGCACATACATTATTTAATCTCCATTTTACAGTTAATTGCAGTAAGACTCAGAGAGGGTAAGTAATTAGCTGAAGGTCACACAGGAGGGAGTGGCGGAATCCATATTTGTCCAACTCCTGTTCAGCACGTGCCCTTGGCCGTGGCCTTACATTCCCGAGTCCTCCCTTGTCTAGCTCCCTAAGGGACTTTCTTGTGTTTCAGCCTCCAAACTGTTCCCTGTGGCCTTCAACTTGGTCAAGTCCTTCATGAGTGAGGAGACACGCAGGAAGATAGTGATTCTGGGAGGTAAGTGATTTGGCTTCCTGGCCGCGCCCCTGTCTGCGTCTGTCTGAGAAGCAAAGGTCAATGCTAAAAGCCCCTTTCTCCCTGGCTGGTCCCCTTGACTCGGGCACTGACTCTGCCCCCTCCCCCCCAGTCAGCCACTGCATGCACGGGCAAGGCCTGGGGTCCTGGGAGCCACATAAATCTCTTGGGTGCTCTTAAGAACAGAACCCAGGGGAGCAAGCCAAGGCCATATGAGGTCCCCTCCCTGGGCTCAGCCACACTGCCCTCTGTTGAGTCTCCTGAGCCCCCTTGGGCCCCCTTCCTGCCCCCACACAGACAACTGGAAGCAGGAGCTGACCAAGTTCATCAGCCCTGACCAGCTACCCATGGAGTTTGGGGGGACCAGGACGGACCCCGACGGCAACCCCAAGTGCTTGACCAAGGTACAGGGAGCCCAGAGGGTGAGGAGGAGGGGAGACAGCATGGTCCAGTGCCCGCTCACCCACCCTCGTCCACAGATCAACTATGGGGGCGAGGTGCCCAAGACCTACTACCTGCGCAACCAGGTGAGGGCTCAGTACGAGCACACACAGCCCGTGGGCCGCGGCTCCTCCCTGCAGGTGGAGAATGAGATCCTGTTCCCAGGCTGTGTGCTCAGGTAGGCACGGTGGCCACTCCACACCTAGGCACAGGTGGGCCGGGCTCCGGAGCCCAGGCAGGTGGTCATCACTGGGGCTCTGTCGTCCACGGCAGGTGGCAGTTCGCATCAGATGGTGGGGACATCGGCTTTGGGATTTTCCTGAAGACCAGGATGGGGGAGCGGCAGCGGGCAGGGGAGATGACGGAGGTGCTGCCCAGCCAGCGCTGCAACGCCCACCTGGTGCCAGAGGACGGGAGCCTCACCTGCCTCCAGGCTGGCGTTTGTAAGAGCTGCGGGGTTCACTGGAGTTGTTTTTCTCCTTGTGGTGGAGACATGAGCTGGCCGTCTCTGGCCGGTCGACCCCCTGTTTGCTCTCTATTTCCGGCTCTCAGGGAGGGTGTGGGGACTATGTACGCTCCTACGTGCCATGGGCCCCAGTGGAGCTGTCTTCTGGGGTCAGGGAGCTGATGAGTGGCCCGTACATGTGGGCGTGAGGGCAGAGACTCATTGTGGAGGAAGAGCCGAGGTTCAGAGCTCAGGGACTTGGATCATCTCCTGGGAAGTCCCCACACCAGGCTTGTCAGTCGAAGAGACAGGTACGTAAGCAGCCGTGGGCTCCCTTGTGGAAAGGGAGAGTTAGGAGAGTGGAGACGGAGACCTGCATGACTCCCCAAGTCCCAGAGTTCACGACAGACCTTGGCGTCGAAGGAAATGGGTTTTGCGAGATGGAAAAGCGGCTTCCATAGCTCTGCCCTTTCCTCTAGGGGAAGTAGGGCTCCTCCCTGGGTTGGGACATCGGGATAAAAGAAACCCAGTCCCTCTGCTCGTTGCTCTGTGATCACTGGAAAGTTGCATCATCTCTCTAAGCCTGTTTCTTCCTCTATAAAATGGAGGTGACAATACCTCCCACAGGGGGCCACTTCAAGGACTCAGGGAGCTGTGACTGCCTGTGGTATGATGCCTGGTGTGTAGAAGGGAAGTGTGCATGCTGGCAATTGTCATTGCTTTCTGTAGCACAAGCGTTGCCCAAGGATATTGTCATAAGCAGCGGGCTTAGGTCTGAGCAGGGCACTAGGAGTGCAGATGTGCCGGGCCGTGCTCTGCCTGACCACCTCTCCACCATTGCAGACGTCCTGCGCTTCGATAACACCTACAGCCTGGTGCACGCCAAGAAGGTGAGCTACACCGTGGAGGTGCTGCTCCCCGACAAGGCCTCCGAGGAGAAGCTGCAGGGTCTCAAGGCAACAAGACCTTCCCCAGAGCAATGAAGACACCGGCCACCGCCTCCGTGCCTGTGCTCTCCAAATCCTTTGCACCCTCCCTGGACCCCTGCCCTCCAAGCAGGGTGGTGCTGAAGGTGGCCGCAGAGAGCCACCTACCCTGTGTCACATCTCAGAAGGGGGACAACCAAAGCCTAGGCCACCCTGAAGATTCAGAGAATGGGAGTGAGAACGAGAACCCTGAGGAAGGGTCCTGCCCGCAGAAGCTGCCCTCATGTCCCTTCCGACAAGATCCACCCACTCTAGGACTCGCCCATGCCTGGTGTCCCAGGTTGGGGCTATGTGCACGGGCCTCGGGCCCTGCAAGGAGCACAGCGTCAGGCCTCAGGAGCAGAGAAGCCCTGTTTTCTGCAGGTGGGAGGCCAGCAGGGATGGGCAGGGGAAACGGGGCATGGGTGAGCGTCCCAGTTCCTGCAGAGCTTCCAGGTCCGTCCAAGCTTGTGCTTCTGCCTTTGGAGTGAAAATCAGAAATGGAGAAGTAGGACCCCACCCCCAGTGTGGCTGTGTGGGTTGACTCCAGGTGACAATGAAGCCATCAGCCAGAGCTTGGGAGCCCAGGCTGTGCTGCCCTGCCCCCTCCCCACCCTGCCCCCTGCCCTCTGGCTGGGCCAGGCTGGCAGTCACCTGTATCTCAGAAGACCTGGGCCCATGGCTCAGGATTGTTGCTCCTGCTGTTTTTCCTTCTGGGTTCCCATCCCACAGGGCAAAAGAGTACTGTCCACCAGTGATGGCCCTGAGGGTGAGAGGTCAGTCAGATGTCCCTGTAAAAGGAGTCCTTGTTGCAATGCAGTGGCATCCCAGATGCCAAGCCCCTCCCAGAGACCAAAAGCCTCAGCAAACGCCACCTGTTTAGGTGCTTTCCAAAGCAAAGCAGGAAGCCAGGCTCCAGCCCCTTTTCTGCCCTCAGATTCTGTGATTTCACTTTCTCCGGTCAATAGGGGCTTTCTCAATTACCCAGGACCTATTTTAGGTGAGAAAAAGACAAGGCTTGAGAAGGTGGGGTCTTCAGCTGAGCACTGTGGGGTCCTTGGGGCCCCCAGCCCCTGCAGCTGGGGCAGCTGCAACATTTACGGTGCTCACGCATGGAGTCTGAACACGGGCCCTGCTGCTGTAAAAGGCAAACTAACTAAACTAAACTAAATGCCTAAAGCCAGTGCCACGAGGCAAGTGACAAGGGGGTCAGGTGCAGGCACCAGCAACTGAATCCCAGAGCTGGCCGAGCCGCCTAGAGGCCTAGTGGTGACACGGGGAGTTCAGCAGTCACCTGTGGAGGTGAGAGCAGGACCTCCTGCTAGGCAAGGTGGGCTGGGGCACACTGGGAACTCCGCTGGGGATCTGTCCTCAGCAACCCCATCCCTAACTCTTAACACTGTCACTTTAAAAAAAAAAAAAAAAGGAAATCGCCCTGAGGGGGGCGCTGGTTTGCCCAAAGGTTGTGTCTCCATCTATCCTTTCCTTCTTCAACGTTTATTGGGTATCTGCCTGGCATCAGGCTCTGCAGGCACTGGGGACACGGAGTCTTGCCCCATGGAGGGAGGCAGAAGTGACTCTGATGATCAGTTAGCGAGTGGGGGTGTTGTCACCATGAGTGCTTGGGGTGGCAGGAGCTGAATTCTGGAGGAACGCCTAGCAAAGAAACCTGACGGGGTCAGATGCGCTTTGCCAAGACAGTGACTCTGAAGGGAGAGCGATCGGATGTGGGGGTGACTGGTGCGGGCGAGCCTTCCAGACTGAGGAATGGGGTCTGGGTGGCTGGGGGGCTGAGGAGTGTCCGAGGGAGCCAGGAGGGCTCCCCGGGCCTTGGGCGATGCTGGCAACACTTGGTGTTTCTTCATGAGCAACTGTGTGCACATTAGAGAGCTGTTAATAAAACTCTCATCATTCGGGTTACGAAACAGCCTTCTTGCTTGTCAGTAAAGAATGGCAAAAATCTTGGCAGGAGGCCACAGAGGAAACCTCTCGGACAAAAATTAAGTGTTTGGAAACACCCAGGCTCACCTGTCCAGGGCATGGGGGCAGCACCTGCCCTTCCCAGCCCATCGCCTCGCTGAGGGTCCTGCAATCTTCAGGGTGACGCAGGTGGAAATCAGGTGGGACCCATGGCGTGTTCTGATGGCAGTTGGAAGGGTGCCCCTGTCCCAGCTCAGCTCACCTCCCAAGGAGCCTGGCCAGAGGGGATGTCACTGTGAGAGAGTCTCAGGTACCCAGAGCAGGTCTTCACCCGAGCTCCATGGGACAGCACTCTACAGTTTGCACAGCCCCTTTACATTAAACCCTGACGCAGACAGAGGTTACCAGCCCCTCTTCACAGCCCACGAAGCGTCGGTATCAACGGAGGAGTTGGAGCCAGCACCCAGGTCAGCTGTCGGCAGTGCCCCTCCCCTGCCTCTCGGGGGGAAAAGAGGGACAGCGTGGGGCAGGGGACACACAGTGGGACAGAGTGAGGGACTGGGTTCCTGGGTGGAAGAAAGGCACAGGGACTGCAGAAACCTGTTCAGACCTTTGTGCCAGAGCCATATTCCCGAATGCCTGCTGGATACCAGACCTAGGCTGAGGCAGGAAGCATAGCCCCCAGTTTACAGATGAGAAGAGTGAGGCTCAGGGCAGGAAGTGACTTGTCATGTCATATAATATAAAGAAAGATGAGAACCTGGGTCCCTCCATCCAGACAGCCAGAGAGACGCTGAGCACGCTGAGGAGGAGCCGCGGGGCCAGTCCCCACAGCCTCGCTCGGCGGGGGAGGGGGCGAAATCTCTGCCTTTGGCAACCAGGGGGCGGTGTGGGGCCGGCCGCATCTCTGTCCCCCGGGAAGCATGACCAGGAACAACCCTTCTCATCTGGCTCATTGAACAAGTGGGTTGAGGCCCTAGAGGCCCAAGCTGTTTGTGTGGGACATCTGGAGTGGCAGAAAGAGGCACAGGTGCCCATTCCTACCCCTTACCATCCAGACTCCCAGGGCAGTCAGAAAAATCTTTCTGCAATAAAAATCTGATCATATCACTTCTTGTGTAAGCCCTTTGCTGGTTCCTCATTTCCCCTTGGGTAAAATCAGTCTTGATGGCTTACAAGGCCCTCTGTGACCCAGCCACTACACGTCTGTTCCAGCTTCATCGATGCCCTGAATTCACCAATTCATCAAGCTCCTCCCTGCCTCCCTGCCTTGGCTCATGCCATCCCGTCAGCCTAGGACTCCCTCCCCAACCTTGTTTCATGTGTCCTCCAGGTCAGTACAGTCCTTTCCTGGAAGGCCTTCCCTAGGCCCTCCTACTACCTGGGCCCTAGCAGGCAAGGTCCCTTCTTCACACTCACAGGGCAACTGGACCAGAGCTCATCACGTGTTAAGAGTCATCATCTGCCTGGAGTCTGACTCTTATTCACCCCCAGCAGCTCCATAAAGCCTGGCAAAACATGATAGCTAGCATTTACTGAGCACCTGGACAGGCTTGCTGCTCTAACAACACTACCTTGTTTAATCTTTATGCAGATTGTCAGATAAACATAGTCATCCTCATCTTACAGGGGAGGAAAGTGAGGCTCAGAGACAAAAAGTCATTTGCTCAGTGGTAGCACCAGGACTGGAATTCGGGACGTCTGATTCCAGAGCCATGTGCCTTTCTGGGCCATCCACCCCTGGAGGTTGGCTCATTCCAGGAGCAAAGCCAAAGGGCAGAGTCTGGCAGCCAGACTCAGCACTGCAAAGATACCCAAGGAGAGGGCTGGGCAGGGCAGCCACAGAACAGGGGAGAAGGAACCAGAAAGGATGAGCTTGCCTAGCTGTGTCCTAATCCTGGAGTTGAAGGCAGGCTGGGTGACCAGCCTAATAATAACAGTAAAAGCCTATAGAATTGATCACTCATCTTGTGCCAAGCCCTAGATGAGGTACTCTATTGGCCTCTTCTGTAAAAGCCATCTCAGTACCTAATAAGAAGGGGATGTTATTGGCCCCAATTTTCGGTTGGGAAAACTGAGACTCAAGATCACACAGCACATTAGAGGTGAAGCTAGGATTCAAACCCAGGTAGCCAAGCCCATGTTTCAGCACCTTACATTTCTGAAGAATTTGGAGATTATTTGCTCTGTGTCAGTAAAGGAATTACAGCTACTTGGGCTGTCTTGGTGGTGGTCACCCCAGACCTAGTTCCCCTCCCCTCCCCAGTAGTCTTAAGCTGACAGGCTTTCCAAGGATGGCAATGAAAGCAGAGACCAGTTTGGCATGAAGAATTTGAGATACTCAATGTCCTCTGGGTGCCCCCAGGCATTGAGGGAAGGGATGTGTCAGCTCTAACCCTGGACAACATATAAATTAAGGCCTCTTCTACTTTGCAGAATCCTTCACTATCCTCCCTATACTCCTATCACCATAGCAACCCATTCCTATGATAAGTAGCAAAGGTGTCATATAAGAGCAGAAAGGGAAGAGTTTATGACCAGGAGCTGTGTCCCCAGCTCAGACAACTTTGGGGTCTCTTCTTGCAAGTCTTGACTTTTTGGTGGCTATTGGTATTTTGTGGCACAGACAGCAGCAATATCATCAACATCATCATCATCATCATCATCATCATCATCCTGAATTTTATTTTCTAAGTGATGAAGGGAGATAAAACCAAATAATAAAGAATCTACATCAGGAAAAAAGCTGCTAGAGCTAACAAAGAAGTTCAGCAAGGTTGCAGGATATAAGATTAATATACAAAAATCAGTTGTGTTTCTATACACTAATGATGAGCAATCTAAAAATGAAAGTAAGAAAATAATTATATTTATAATAGCATCACAAAGGATAAAATACTCAGGAATAACTTTAACCAAAGAAGTGCAAGAATTGTACATTGAAAACTATAAAATATTATTGAAAGAAATTAAAGAAGACTTAAATAAATGGAAAGACACCTATGTGCATGGATTGGAAGACTTGATATTATTAAGAAAACAGTACTCTCCAAAGTGATATACAGATTCAATGTAATCCCTACCCAAATCCCAGCTGCCCTTTTTTTTTTTTTTAGACATGGACAAGATGATTCCAAAATTCATATGCAAATACAAGCTACTCAAACTAGCCAAAACAATCTTGAAAAAGGTAGAACAAAGTTGGGCAGGACTCACACTTTTTTTTTTTTTTTTGAGACAGAGTCTCACTCTGCTGCCCGGGCTAGAGTGAGTGCCATGGCGTCAGCCTAGCTCACAGCAACCTCAAACTCCTGGGCTCAAGCGATCCTACTGCCTCAGGCTCCCGAGTAGCTGGGACTACAGGCACGTGCCACCATGCCCGGCTAATTTTTTCTATATATTTTTAGTTGGCCAATTAATTTCTTTCTATTTATAGTAGAGACGAGGTCTCGCTCTTGCTCAGGCTGGTTTCAAACTCCTGACCTTGAGCAATCCACCCGCCTCGGCCTCCCAGAGTGCTAGGATTACAGGCGTGAGCCACCGCGCCCGGCAGGACTCACACTTTTGATTTTAAAACTTACTACAAAGCTACAGTAATCAAAAC
>CAUYRT010011480.1:0-12741 GCA_963574885.1 Lepilemur ruficaudatus
CCCAGGAGTTTGAGGTTGCTGTGAGCTAGGCTGACGCCACGGCACTCACTCTAGCCCGGGCAGCAGAGTGAGACTCTGTCTCAAAAAAAAAAAAAAAAAAGAAACAACTTAAGATTCTATATAGAGCAGGATAAGTAGCTAGGGTTTAGGTTTTAATCCCTAAAAAGCGAATAACAGGAATACCTCACTTGATTGTTGTGAAAATTAGAATAAATATGCAGTACTGGGCACAGTAAGTGGTAGTTATCAACATTAACATCCTATTAGGCCAGGCAGGCACCGTGGCTCACACCTGTAATCCTAGCACTCTGGGAAGCTGAGGTGGGCGGATCGCTGAAGCTCAGGAGTTTGAAACCAGCCTGAGCAAGAGCCAGACCCTGTCTCTACTAAAAGTAGAAATTAATTGGCCAACTAAAAATATATATATATATCTATATAAAAAAAAATTAGCCGGGCATGGTGGCGCATGCTGGTAGTCCCAGCTACCCGGGAGGCTGAGGCAGGAGGATCACTTGAGCCCAGGAGTGTGAGGTTGCTGTGAGCTAGGCTGACGCCACGGCACTCTAGCCCAGGCAACACAGTGTGACTCTGTCTCAAAAAAAAAAAATCCTATTAGACAGTAGGATTGACTAGGTGCGGTGGCTCACACCTATAATCCTAGCACTCTGGGAGGCTGAGGTGGGAAGATCCCTTGAGCCCAGGAGTTTGAGGTTGCAGTGAGTTATGTGACACCACTGCACTCTAGCAGGGGTGACAGCACAAGACTCTGTCTCCAAAAATAATAGTCACTAGGATGACAGCTACCAGCCAAGAATAATAACCTTTATGAGGTATTTAATCTTTTATTAATATTTTAAAAGCAGAACCATGAATTTTGTAGGCAGAGAATCTGCTAGTGAAAAATTTTCTTCTTCATCAAGTATTTATTTAGTACCTACTGGGTGCCAGGCACTGTGCTGGACTCTGGGGAAACATAGGGGAACATCTCTTCCCGTGGAGCTTACTGCCTCCTGCAGGGAGACAGTGAGGATTTAATAACAAACATCTACTTCCAACTTAGGACCTTAGCAGACTGCGGTAATGGACAATAGGAAAGGGAGCTCCTGGATAGGGGATGGAGAAAGTCCTGCTAAGTAGGAAACTCACCTTGGTTTGCAGGAGAAGAAACCATTTAGGAGAAAGAGGTTGTTCGGGAAAGGGCATTCGAGGCAGAATTTAGGAAGTGAGGTAGGCAACAGCTGCAGTTAGCAGGAGAATGTATTGGGGAACCCTTGGAGATTTTAAGCGGTGGAATGAAATGATTTGATGTATTAAAAGATCATTCTCTGGCTGCTCTGTGGAGAATGGATTGGAGGTGGGTCAAGAGACGAAGCAGGGCGACCAGTTAGAAGGTTTTCCTAATGATCCAGGTGAAGGATGACGGTGGCTTAGAGGTAGAGGATATGCAGAAAAGTGGAAGGATTTGGGAGGCAGTAACTAATTGTTTGAGGTGGGTTTGGGAGAGGAAGGAATCTTGAATGCCTCTGAGGTAAACCTCAGATGAGTGGATGGTGGCACCATGTTCTGTAATGGCGAAAACTGTCAAAGGAATGAATGAGTTTGGGCAGCTGAATGGAGGGAATGAAGAGTTCTACTTAGCTGTAGGTGCCTGTGAGACAGTGGAGAAGAGGGCAAAAAGGCAGTGGGAGCTCAGGGAAGAGCCCTGGACTGGAGAGCTACATCCTGTAATTGTTGACATTATCCCTTTAAGATTGAATCCATCTTCTCTGTGATGTATTATTTTTTATATTTCAATGAGTATATCATCAATGGTACAAGGAAGTAGAAGCCTGAGCTGCCAGTTTCATAGTGGGAAAGACTTTGGGGAAGGGAAAGAAGCAGAGTGGGAACGCTGGTGAAATGGCTATTAATTAGGAATTCAGTTGAAACATCTTATTAAAAACAGGTTGCTAAGCAACAGTGGCCACCCCGGAACAGTGTGGCTGTGCTTTCTGCTTTGCAGCTCCTGGGCCTGGGTCTCATGCTGCTGCAGCAGAGGTATTCCACACATGGACCTCATACATTTCTCTTTTCAGGTTTTTTTTTTTTTTTTTTGAGACAGAGTCTCGCTCTCTTGCTTAGGCTAGAGTGAGTGCCGTGGCGTCAGCCTTGCTCACAGCAACCTCAAACTCCGGGGCTCAAGCGATCCTCCTGCCTCAGCCTCCCAAGTAGCTGGCACTACAGGCATGGGCCACCATGCCTGGCTAATTTTTTCTATATATAGTTTTTAGTTGGCCAATTAATTTCTTTCTATTTTTTAGTAGACATGGGGGGGTCTCGCTCTTGCTCAGGCTGGTCTCGAACTCCTGACGTTGAGGGATCCTCCCGTCTCAGCCTCCCAGAGTGCTAGGATTACAGGCGTGAGCCACCGAGCCCAGCCACTTTCACCTTAAGTGATGTCTTTCATTCTTAGTGCTGTAAATATATTTATATGTCCCGAATTCACACCTCCAGCCTATATTTGTCCTGTGAGCTCCAGACTCACGTATCCATTTGTCTAGGTGACAACTTGACACTGCATTACAAACCCCCACACAACGCCTTATTCCCTTACCCCAGACCTATTTCTCTGGTAGTTTTCCCCACTTAGTACACAAGCCCTACCAATCATCAGGAACTTCCTCTTCATTTCTCCCTCTCCATCCCTCACTGTTCAATCCATCAGCAAATCTATTTAATTCTCCAAAACCTACGTCAAATATTTCCACTTCTTTCTATTCCTACTGCCACCACTTAAATCCAGATCACCATCATCCCAACTCTGAATCCTACTGAACCCTCCTTGCTGGGCTCCCCTCTTACCCCAGCCTGTTCTCTACCTAGCGATCTTCTCAAAAATACAAGTTGGGTCGGCTAACTTGCTTGTACCTGTGACTTACAGGCTGGGTGCTCTTTCCCTCACCACCCACTTCTACCTCGCCTTCCCCCAGTTATTTAATAAGACCCCTGGGGAGGGGGCGGGGTGACCCAAGTTGAGGTTAGAGAGGTAGTCTTTCAGATAATTCATTGAGTGCCCACCGTGCCCCGGGCACAGAGGCTACAACGGTGAACGCCAGGATGGCACAGTCCCTGCTCTCAGGAGCTGTGGAAAGGGGACCGACACTTCCCAGTGCGGACAACCGGCCCGGCGCGTGCTCGCTCTCCGGGCGCCCGGCCTGCCCCGCGTGCCTGCGGACAGGCCCCGGGTCTGCAAATGGGCTGGTGGCGCGAAGCCGCCTTCCCTGCCGCACAGGGCCACCACAAGTTCCCGGCCCCAGAGCTCGCGTGCGAGGGGGCGAGGACAGGGCCAGAGGTGAGTCGTGACCCCCAGCGCCCCGCCCCCCGCGCAACTCCCGGCCCGGGCGGGGCGGGAGTGGGCGGGGCCCCGGAGGTCACGTGGCCGGCAGGCGCGCGCGGGTTCGGAGCGCCAACGGCCGGCCGCCCCGCCCCGCCCCGCCCCGCGGCCCGCCCCCGGCGCGTGGCGGGCGCGGCGTCCTCGGGGCTGGGAGGTGCAGCCCCTGCTCGAGCGAGCCCGGCAGGAGTCGGGAGGAGCGCGGCGCGGGCTCGCCGGGACCGCTGGACAGCCGGGGGCCAGCCTGGGGGGCTCAGTGGCGGCCGAGGAGGAGGGAGGCGCAGGGGGTGCCGAGCGTCTGGAGGGCTGCTGAGCTGGGGGCTGGCAGAGTTGGGACTCCCGCCCTAGGGTTGCGAGACGCTGCTTTGTCCTAGTCACACTGAGGTGAGCGGCTGCGCTCGGCCAGAGCAATTAGCCGGCGCAGTGCCCGGCACAGGGCGAGCCCTCAGAGTAGCCCGGTCTGGGTTGCAACCGCGGTGCGGGCGAGAAGTGGAGAGGGAGTGACAGATAACTGGGCTGACAGAAGATAACTGCCATTATTAAGCACCTAGGCTGGCCAGGTGCGGTTGACCACCCCTTCTTAACCGAGGTGGCAGCCGAGGCACACAGGGGACAAGCGTCTGTCCTAGGAGTGCGTAATAATTAAGATGCAGAGGTGAGATACGAACCTGGGACGTTTCGCCTTTGGCTCACTGTGCTAGGATGAGGAAAAAGGGTGCTTGAACCGGGCTTTGAAAATTGGGCAGAGTTTGTTTGATGGGTGGACCTGACTGAGCCCCTCATTAGCTGTTAAGGCCTTGAGAAGACGTTTGGTCCGTAGAGGCCACACTTCCCTCCTCCGTGAAAGTGGCTGGACCTATGAAAACTAACAGCTTCTGTGTAGGTAGTGCTTTGCAATTTGTAAAGCACTTTCAATTACGGTGTGGTAGATGATTCCTAACGGTGGGCTAAGTAAGCGTTTTTATTTGCCTTGTTTTATAGATGAGGAAATCGTGTCCTGGAGAGGTTTAGGGAGGAGTGACAGAGCCTCACTGTTGAATGAATCAGGTGTTGTGGATATCAGACTGCCTTGGATGAGAATAAAGCTCCCAAACTCCAACATCCTGTAATTTCATCATCTGAGCTCCTACCTTCTGGTTTAAGACTCACTACTTTGCTGGATCTGTGTTCTTCGTCCCAACTACCAGCAGCTGTAACCCAGCAACACACGTCACTGCGGCACGACACAGTCAATGATTATTTTTTAAATATTTCTTACCGGTTTGGGTTGAACCAACTGTGGAGTCCTTTAGGCAGAGTCAAAACTGGGAGATAGTTGGATGGGGTTGATTGAATTCTGAAAATTCCAACTGAGTGTTTTGGGCTTTCTAAGTGATATTTGGAGGGTGTTGTGATAAATAACATTTTTTGTCCTCCTTATTAACAGGTCTACCTCTCAGCAAATTACTGGAAGGAACATGAGAAAAGTAAGTAGGGATTTTGCAGTATCAGTTAAAAGAACCAAAATTGTTTGTTTATAGAATAACGGCAGTTAATTTGGCGATGTCATTTCTGAATGTATAAAGTTAATGAGCAGGCGCTTATCAAATGCCCATTTTTGAGAAACGTATGTATTAATACATGCTGACAGGTCTACACAGGTGGCAGTCTGTCACCACAAACACAGATACACCAAGAGATGCTTTTTTTTTTTTTCAGTCCCCATAGGACTGTGAAAGGGAAGAGGGACCAGCTGTCACCCTGATGTCTGTGATGTCTGCCAGGTGGCATGAGTGTTTTCATTATATTACAGCCATGTTTATCCTCCCAACAAACTTAAAAGGCAGGAGGAGTTCTTATCCTTTTTAGAGGGGAAGAGACTGAAGCTCAGGAAAGTTAAGTAAACCAGCTCTGTAGGTGCCAAAAAAACTTAGGTTTTTTCACCATACCACACTGTTTTCGCATCGTTGATGCAGGTTCAGAGTCAACGAATACTTAATGAATGCCTACTTGCATCCTGTACTTTTGGATACTTTTAAAAATCCTTATCATAATCCACCGTGCCTTTTGCTCATTTCAGCTGATCACCTTGAAATCAATTAGCAAACATTCAAAAAAAAATAGCTCACTTTCTCATCAGAACAGGAAGAAAAGCATTTGTAAGTCCGTGGCGCTGTTACGGCCTCCCTCCCTAAACGTGATGTGGTGCTGCAGGGGTGCTGGAGACATCAGCTCCTTTCGCACAATCCTGACATCTCAAAAAGAGAGGTGCAAAACGAAAATGTGGGCCTTGTGTGGCAAATTGAATTGTAAGGGTATTTTCTTCCACTGATGATGATTAAAAATGCCACTGGTTTGCTGTGATAAATGTACACAACATAGGCTAATGAGACTGGCCATTGATGTGACACTTGGACTGATTAGGAGTTACTTTACGAAAAAAAAGTCTGGTGGAAATTCGGACATGGCCAGTATGAAAGATTATTCACAGTATATTGAAAGGCCCTCAGATGCTTAAATCTGAGCATTGAGGGAAATAGTGACAGGCAACCTACACAACTCTCTCAGTGGTTTCTGAAAAATGTAACTTTGGGTGGGGCGAGGTGGCTCATGCCTATAACCCTAACATTTTGAGAAACTGAGGCAGGAGGATCACTTGAGGTCAGAAGTTTGAGACCAACCTGAGTGAAACCCTGGTCTCTACAAAGAATAGAAAAATTAGCTGGGTGTGGTGGCGTGTGTCTATAGTCCCAGCTACTTGGCAGATTGAAGCAAGAGGGTCACTTGAGCCCAGGAGTTTGAGGTCGCAGTGAGCTGTGATCATGCCATTGTACTTTAGCCCGGGTGACAGAGCAAGACCTTGTCTCAAAAAGGATTGGAGACAAGGATCCTGATCCAATGCTTGGATTCCTCATTGATTACCCAGTGAAGACCCTGGTGCTCGGAAGCTGTCTCTTCCCACCGCCCCAGCTGTTCTCAACTAGCACGTTCCCTGCATGGGAGCTGTTCAGAGCTGGCAAATCTTTGGATAAAGGATCCGTCATCTCAGTATTACATGCTGCTCCTCTGCCTGGGCTTTCCTTCTTGCCCTTGCCTGCTAGGGAACACTTACTCTCTTCCTTTAAGACTCAGCTTGAGCATCTACTCTGCTGGGAAACTTTCCCTGACTTTTCCAAGCAAAATCAAACAGCAATGCTGTTATTTTTAATTTACACATCTGGTAACACTCACCAAATCCTGAGCCCTCTAGCCCTGATCTCTTCGTGTCTAGAGCCCAACAGGTGTGATGCATAGAATGTTTGTTGAACAAATGCCTGTGTTGTCAGGATCACCCTACAGAGCCTACTGTATACATGGTACCTTTTTATGGGAAGTCATCCATCTTTCCACATTTAGTGCCAAAGTGCTGATCACCATGGGTACAAAAATGATTAGGATGCTAGTCCTTACAGAGCTCCCTACCTCCCGTAGGAGACAAGCAGTGCTAAGTCCTGGATCTGATCTGTCTTAACCATATGATCTCTGGCAGGTTACTTAATCTCATGTAAAATGGTGGTGGTGGTAGTATCTGCCTCAAGGTATTTTGTGAGGATTAGATGGGTTTTTACAGGTAAAACGCTTAAAATAGGGCCTGGCACTGCTCAGCAAATGTATGTTAGCACTACAGTGCCTGGTGAGTGTTAGGATAAAGGAGCCACGGGAAAGATTCCCAGAGTAGGTACCACCTAAGCTGAGTTATGAAGATGAGCAGAAATTACTTTCTTCTGTTTGCACCAAAGCGTGTTGAGTGCAGTTTCACATACATTGCACAGAAAGGATCAGCTTTATTGTTGACTGGGGAAGATATGAGGACACACAGGCAAAGAAAGGGTAAGGAATGTCACACTCTTAGGGCTTACCCTAGCCTCAATTTCCTAAGAAATCCTTTTCAAAGAGCGATGCAGACTAGGGGCTGAATTCAGCCTGTAAAAGTGTTTTGTTTGGGCTTGGCACAGTGGCTCACGCCTGTAATCCTAGCACTCTGGGAGGCCAAGGTGGGAGGATCATTTGAGCTCAGGAGTTCAAGACCAGCCTTAGCAAGAGCGAGACCCTGTCTCTACTAAAAATAGAAAGAAATTAGCTGGGCAACTAAAATAGAAAAAAAAAGTTAGCTGGGTATGGTGGCGCATGCCTTTAGTCCCAGCTACTTGGGAGGCTGAGGCAGGAGGATCACTTGAGCCCAGGGGTTGGAGGTTGCTGTGAGCTAGACTGAATGCCACGCACGGTATCCTAGCCTGGGCAACAGAGCAAAGACCCTGTCTCAAAAAAAAAAAAAAAAAGGTGTTTTGTTTGGCCTGGACAGTGGTTCTAAACTTTTTTGAAGTAAAAAATAATCTGGATTTCAAGCATCATAAATCAATCATGGTGGCCCACTGCCTTCAGATTAAAATCTCTATGTCTTAGAGTGTTTCTGCATAATGGGAAGCAATTGTCTGGAGCTGGTAGTTGTGCTTCCTTAGTTTAGAGGGCATGTCCTCTTCAGTTTGCCAACTCTCACTGTCTGCAAAATGCACGCATATTATAAGGGGATTTAACAAAAAGTAAAATAAAAAAGTGCCTGACTCGGCCTCCCAGAGTGCTAGGATTACAGGCCTGAGCCACCGCGCCCGGTCTTCTTTGTACTTTTTAAAAGTTAGCATTTATTGAGCAATTGATGTGTGTCATACACTTAGCTGAGCATATTACATAAATTATCTCTATCGATGCTTGCAACAACCCTATGAGGTTATTATTATTCCTATTTTACAGATGAAGAAAGTGAGTCATAGGTTAAGTAACAGGTTCAGGGACCCACAGGAGTGCTTTGTGGAACTAGTGTCCCAGTGCATTCCTTTCTGATTTCAAAGCCCTTTCTTCTAACCATGACAGGGTCACACCTCCCTGAGAAGACCTCTGGTGAGGATCTACAGATACTCCCCTGAAGAGGGGTATTCATAAAGGTCCCCTGCTTCTGCCCTGTTCTCTGTTCATCGATGGAATGTTTACTGAGTGGCTGCTCTGCAGGGGTTTGGGGAGCATGTGTCTGTTATCACAGTACCCGCCCTCAGGGAGTTGCCTGATGGTGATGACAGATGCTAAACAGACACTTGCAATCTGGAGTTATGGACAGTGCACAATGGTAACAGAAAGGAGAGAGTAGTTTTGCTTGGGTGGTGGAGAGTGGGGGTGTCAATATAAATGATATTTAAGCTGTGTCTTTTTTCTTTTTTTAGAGACAGGGTCTTGCTTTGCTTTCCAGGCTGGAGTGCGGTGGCGCAGTCATAGCTCACTGTAGCCTTGAACTCCTACACTCAACTGATTCTTCTGCCTCAGCCTCCCAAGTAGTTGGGACTATAGACATGTGCCACCACATCCAGCTAATTTTTAAATTTTTTGGTATCTTCCCTAGGCTGGTCTTGAACTCCTGAGCTCAAGTGGTCTTCCTGCCTGAACCTTCCAAAGTGCTGGGATTACAGGTGTGAGCCACCACGCCCAGCTTAAGCTGTGTCTTGACAGATGTGTACTGTGTTCAATAGGTACGTAAGAGGAAAGGATACTTCAGGCAGAGGAAACAGCATCAACAAAAACATGGTAAGATGGAACAACACTTTGCTCAGGGAGCTGGAAATACTTTAGCATGACTGTAGGCTGGGAAGTGGGAAGAGGCTGGATAGGTAGGTAGGGTCCTGTGTGTGGGGCCTTGCATGTCATTCTAAGACATCCAGATTTTCATCTGTAGGCAGTGGAGCCATTGCAGTGTTTATGAAAGGGGAGTGCCGTGATTGATTAATGCTGTAAGTAAAGTCCGATTGGAGGACACTTCGGAGCAGGTGGGCGTTGGAGACAGGGAGGCCAGGAAAAGAAAGGCCGTGGTTAGTCCATCAGGATGAATGTGGAAATGTCCTGTGACTCATCAGAATGATGTTAATAGCAGCTGACAGTCACAGAGCCCTCACTGAGTGGCCGGATTCTGTGTGAGGTGCTTTCCATTTATTGTCTTATTTAACTTTCACAACTGCCCTCTGAGCTGAGTATTGTTACCCTCTTTTTACAGATGAGGAAGCTGAAAGATGACTTATATAAGGTCACATGGTGACTAAATGATCAAGTCAATTCAAATTCATATCTGTCTGAGTCTAAAGCACTCTGTACTGCAAATCTAATAAAATTATCATTTTGGGACAGAGTCTAGCTCTGTTGCCTGGGTTTAGACTCACAGCAACCTCAAACTCCCAGGCTCATGCAATCCTAAATCTATCCTGTGAGCCTACACCCAGTGAGGAGTACCAGGTAGAATATTCAAATCTTTGTATAGCAGAACTCACGTATAAAGTGTATGTCTTCTTGATTCTGTGGTTAAGACACATCCCACATCTGTCCATCCCCTACTACCCCAGGGGAAGCTGTTGTTTCTTGCCTTCAGTCCTGCAGTAGCTTCCTAACTGCTTTCCTGCTTTCTCTCTTGCCTCCCTAAAAGCTCTTCTCCACACAACAGCATGACTGGCCTATTTAAAATGTAAGTCAAGTCATGCCACCCTCCTCTGAACGTGCTCCCTGGGCTCCTCATAGCACTTAAAATCTAATTCCTTGCCCTGACCTACCTATAAGGGCCTCAGCTAAGGCGTCAGATGCTTGCCTTGTCAACTCCATTTTGCGTCATCCTCTCCCTCCATCATTGAATTCCAGCCTTATCACCCTTCTTTCTGTCCCTGGAATGTGCTAAACTGCTTCTTGCCTTGGGGAGTTTGCATTTGTTGTTTCTCTCTAGAATGTTCTTTTCCTAAATATTCTCGTCTGGCTCCTTGCCATTTAGGTCTCACTTTAAATGTCATCTCCTCAGCAAGGCCTTTCCTAAGCATCTAAGTAAAGTAGTTCATGAAGCTCTCTATCATGCCACCCTTTTACATTTTCTTCATTGAACTTATCAAAACCTAATATTTAGTGTATATATGTTTTCTGCCTTCCTGCACTGGAATGAAAGTTCCTTGAATTGTAAGAGCTAAAACTTAACCAATACTATTCTAAGTGCTTTAATATATTGACTTATTAATCCTTACAACAACTCTAGGAGGTAGATACTTTTATTATGCCCATTTTACAGATGAGGAGACTAAGTCTTAGATAGGTTAAGTACCTTGCCCAAGGTCACATAGTTAATAAGTGGCAGAGCTGGGATTTGAAGCCAGGCAGTCTAGATCTAGCATCTAAGCTCTTAATCAAGTGAAGGCAGGGCCTTATCTTCCCCACCTCTGTAATATGGCACCTTGAATTTAGCATAGCACTTTTAATAGGCTCAGTCAAAATTGTGGAATGAAAGTAAGTAGTCACAAGAGAAATATAGCTAAATTATAAACGAAAACCAAGGAATTATTAGCCTTGATTCTCCTCTGTCCCACTTGCTAATCTGTGAGCAAGTTCTGAACCTGAACTACTTCTTGTCATAAAACGTAGCCCGAGTATGTCCACTTTCTGCCTCCCCACTGCCAACATCTCGTCCAGCTCCTGAGTGGCTTTCTCCTAGACTGCCGCAACAGCTCCCAGTGGTTTCCTAAGTCATAGGCCAGGGTAACTCTTCTTATTTGAATACTGCTTTCCTTATTAGGCTAAAGCAAAGAATTGGGTGTGTTATTGGGACAGTAATGTCTGTTTGTCCTGAATGAAAATTTGCTGGCTGGCTTTTTTTTTTTTAGCACAGAAGCCCTTTTTGAATGCTGGCTGGCTTGTACCCTAACAGCGTGTCCCTTTATCTGCATTACTGGTTTGAGCAGGGTCAGACTCACGGAATAGTTATTAGCTGGAGAAGACCCCAGGTCTTTGGTTCCCCACCCTGTGTGCCAGGGCACCTCGAAGCATGGCAGGGCTCTCACAGGGGTGCTGGGGCATATTTTTATTTATTGTTTTTTTGAAAGGAGGGAGTGAGGAGGGACGTTCAATTTCCATTTTTTTTTTTTTTTTTGATATAGTGTCTCACTTTGTCACACTGGGTGAAATGCAGTAGCTCACTGTGGCCTCAAACTCCTGGGCTCAAATGATCCTCCTGCCTCAGCCTCATGAGTAGCTGGGACTACAGTAGTGTGCCACCACACCTGGCTAATTTTTCTATTATTAGAGACGGGGTCTTGCTCTTGCTCAGGCTGGTCTCAAACTCCTGACCTTAAGCGATCCTCCCGCCTTGGCCTCCCAGGGTGCTAGGATTACAGGTGTGAGCCTTCGCGCCCACCCCTAAGGGGTATTTTTAAATCTTAGGGGAAATACGGTGTATTAGTTTGCTAGGGCTGCCAGAGCAAAATACCACAGGAAGCCTTTAATGCTGTGTTGTTTGGCCTAAGCAATTGAAAGAATGTAGTTGCCATCTACTGGTTGTGAGAATGAAAGTATTGTCCTGAAGGTAGGCAATATTCCTGTATTTATTCAAAGCACTTATTGAGCGCCCACTGTGTGTCAGGCATACATTGAAGAAAAAGACAAGTTAGTCATTACCCACATGGAGCAGCCATCCTAGTCAATAGAATTACACAGTAAACATGTCAACAAGTAAATAATACCAACTAGAGATAAGTGTTGATGAAAAAAATAAAATGTGATATTGTGACGGTGCCTTGGAATACGTAAGGCACCTCTGTGTAGAGGTGATGGATTTGACTTGAGTACAGTTATCTGTGGATATAAAAAAACTTATCTTTAAGAAGGATGTAGACCATCAGAGAGCTGTGTCGTGGCCTCTCATAGAACTGCTTGATGTTGAAGTAAATGCTGTGGGTAGACGGTGGTGCTGAGGCTCTTACCTACCACCCCAAACAGTGGCTCGCTGTGGGAGTTTGCTTGTATCCCAGTTGCAAAAATTGTGAAAATACTTAATGACGGACTTTTCCCCCATATTGTGGGTACAATTATGTAACTGATTGCTTTCCATTCTTTCCTTCTGTGTTTAAGAAGCTAAAAGTCAAATCTGTAACAGCTCCCCTCATGGCGTGTATTTTGAATACTAGTTTAATGCCTGTTTCAACTTACTTTTTTAAAAACTGAGATATAAATCATATATAATATTTCTACTCCATACTGTACCATTGTAGTTTCTATAGTCATAACTTAGTTTTACCTACATGTTCTAGAACTTCATATGAATAGAATCATGAAGTATGTACTCTTTCGAGTTTTCTTTCATGCAGCATAATGTTTTTTTTTTTGAGACAGAGTCTCACTGTGTTGCCCGGGCTAGAGTGCCGTGGCGCCAGCCTGGCTCACAGCAACCTCAAACTCCTGGGCTCAAGTGATCCTTCTGCCTCAGCCTCCCAAGTAGCTGGGACTACAGGCATGTGCCACCATGCCCGGCTAATTTTTTCTATATATATATTTAGTTTTCCAATTAATTT
>CAUYRT010011482.1:0-23620 GCA_963574885.1 Lepilemur ruficaudatus
CAGTTAACAAACCAACAGCAAGAGTTGGAGCCTGTGGTGTCCAACTGCCCAGGGAATATGATTCAAGGAAAGGAGGATGAAATAGTCAAGACGTTCCAACTTCAGGGGTGGGGAGTTGTTGCAAGACAACCCTGGAACAATGCACTTTTCAGACATGCATCTTGGGAGGCTGAAAGTTGTGTCTGTTTATCACTCCTGACTTGTGTAATTTCCTATATAAACAGCTCAAAGTTTTGTCATAGGCCTTCCACACTATACTCTTTTAAAATAATCAAATACTTTCATTTCCCAAGAGTAATACCTGGTTTACAATTACTGGCAACACTACAGGTCAGAAAGACAGGCTGCTTTTCTGAAGTCAATTTGAAAAACTTCTTTTTGATTTCTGTAGCCAGAGGCAACAGAGTTAATAAGTTTCAAACACCGCAGGCTCCAGAGAACCACGTTTTTTTCTCATTCTTACTTGGAAAAGCGCATATGAAATAAAAACAAGTATAAAAATCTTACCATGGAAGTGTAAGGGCGGAAAGGCTAGTAGATGCTCACGGCGCAGGCGGGTGGAGAAATTTCTCACGCAGAGATTAAGATATATCAAAGTTAAAAGTTTATTTTATTCCTTAAAAGGACAGAGGGAATGAGAGAGAGAGACAGACAGAGAGCGAGAGAGAAGAAGGGGAAGAGAGCAGGGAGATGACGTGGCATCCCAAAGAAAGAGAAGAAAGTGCCAACAGCAAGGCAAATGGCTCACTGATTTTTTTTTTTTTCCATTTTAAGTGTATAATTAAATGATTTTCAGTGAATTTACCAAGGTGTACAGTTAATCACATGAATCAATTTTTGAGGAATTCCTTTCCCCTATTGAGACCCCTAATTCCGCTCCCCAACTACTTTTCAAACATATCCCACCCCTCCACAGTGCCCCCCTCACGTCGCTCAGGCGTGGGTTTACCCCCCACCCCTCAATTCCCTAGTGTTCACTCCCACCCTTTGAGTACCATAGTGTTAATCAGTCAATACCAATTTCACCTGTACTCCTATTAAGTTTTGAGTGTATGTGTGTCATATAACCAGTTTCCACTCACCAAAAATTAAATAAAGAAGCTTCATTACTCACAACCTGAACCATTTATTTGGTAGAGTCAAGGAAATAATCTTCATCCTGCAAATTCTTTCCTTCCTTTTTTTTGTTTAAATGAAGAATACCTTCCAGTATGAATTTTGAGAACTAGAACAGGTAATAGGCAAAGTCCCTGCTAGATTGTACGCCCACATGCCCTATTCAATCTCATCCTCTGCAGGAAAAGCAAGAACAACCAATAGAAAGGCAAAAGCAGGAATATGCCCTAGATGCTCTTAGGAAAGCCACACTGTGAGCACGGCCTCTTGAAGAATGGAGAGAACTAAGTCCTGTACACAGGATTTTCAAAGGATCCTCAGAGCAGTTTCCTATGATTTCCATTAATGACTCCTCTGCTTCATGTGTCCCTAGAAATATTTGGTGTAGCTATATAAAAGTAATGATAATCCAAGTCATTAAATGGCAACATAACACTGGAACTCGGGTGTCCTTAATTCCTGTCTCAGTATTGCAATGAATTAATTGGAAGTTCTTAGAAAAACCATTTCTCCTCATAGGATCTATTTATACATTAGTAAAAAGAAATTAGACCAGAATAGTGTTCTTGAAACTATTGTAATCCATTATCACCACATATGATAAATATATAATCCATTATCAGGAATCACCACAGCCTTAAAAACCTGAAAGAAAAGTATAGGATAGAATAAAAGTAATGAGGTGCTTTATATGTAGTAAGAGTTTGTTTCATTAGACTGTGTACACAAAAGAGAGATGTAAAATACATTTCTTTCTGTGGATTGTATACAAAAAACTTTAACACCATCCCATTAGTCCTCTAAAGGTCTTGTCCAATCCAAAACCAAAACAGTTCTAGGGCTGATGCTAAACATACATACTTAATTACCTTGTAGACAATAAGTACTATATCATAAAATACGGATCTGACTAACTTTGTTGTTTTATTTAATACCACCAAATTACTCAAATATGGTCAATCTTTATAAAACTTCATGAAATTCATGACTTAAAACTACTTGCTAACTTAATTTTTAAAAATTAAATCTTAAGACTACCTTAATTTTTAGGAACTAAGCAAATACATTTGTAAAAGGAGAAAAAAAGGAGCAAGACTTTAGGTAATTTGAAGTTTAAACTGCATCAGGGCTGCCTTGAAAGTAAAGCCCCATTAGTGGAGCACAGAAGTGATGACAACAGCACTGGACTGAGACAAGACCCAGGCTTGAATCCTAACTCAGTTATAACAGGTCAAATGATTGAGGTGAGGGTCAAATGGGTAATAGACATGAATGTTCTCCATACCATAATGTGCCATACAAATGTAAGTTTCAGTTAAAAAATACATATGTATTGGCCGGGCACGGCGGCTCACGCCTGTAATCCTAGCACTCTGGGGAGGCCAAGGCAGGAGGATAGCTTGAGCTCAGGAGTTCGAGACCAGCCTGAGCAAGAGTGAGACCCAGTCTCTACTAAAAACAGAAAAAATTAGCCAGGCGTGGTGGCACATGCCTGTACTCCCAGCTACTCAGGAGGCTGAGGCAGAAGGATTGCCTGAGCCCAGGAGTTTGATGTTGCTGTGAGCTAAGCTAATGTCATGGCACTCACCTGGGCAATAGAGCGAGACTCTGTCTCAAAAAAAAAAAAAAAATATATATATATATATACATACACACATATACACACACACATATATATATCCTGCAACTATGAATAAACAGAATGAGGCAAAAATTCTTACTTCTATCCACAATGCAACAATGTGCCTCACAGGTTCTCTGATAAGCTGTGCAACTAAAACAATACTGAAAATATCTCTCCCCATTCCAGCTCCCATTTTCAGATTTTAAACTTAAAAACTTAAAAAAAAAAAAAAAGACCCAACCATGAAATCTTATTTAGTCACTGCAGAAGTAGAAAAAGAATCTAAAAATATAAATTTAATTCATGCTCCTCTGACATCTCTCAGTCTGATTCTTACTATGTATGTATACATCAGGGTCCTCATTCACCTCAAAGTTCTGTTAAGAGGTTTAAAGAGTTTTTTCCAGTTAGGCACTTAGAAAAATGCCTGGCACATAGTACTTTATCAATATTAGCCATCTTAGCAACATAGCCTTGGCTGAATCACTTAGCCAACTGATTTCCTTCCATGGTAAAATGGAAATAAATAATGCTCCCTTTACAAGGATTTTGTGAAAATCAAATAGGAGTATGTGGAAATAAATGACTTATAGTCCAATACAAATGTGAAGTTCTTATTTAAACTATATTAGAAAAGAATTGAATTCTTCAAAAGGGTCAATATAAAAAAGACAAAGGCTGTGGAATGTTTCAGATTAAAGGAGGCTAAAGAGACATGCCAATTAAATGTAATACCTGACCTTACATCGGATTCTATATTGAAAAGGAAAAAAATTTTCAATGAAGAATATTAGGTCAACTGAAAAAAACAGTTATGTTGACAGTTGATTGAAATATTTTATCAATGTAAATTGGTGAAGTTGATAACTGTACTGTGGTTATTTATATATGACAATATCCCCCTTCTTAGAACATACACACTGAAATATTTAGGGGTAAAGAACTGGGAGGCATGTAATTTACCCTAAAATAGTTCAAGAAAAAAATATATATGTTTATATATCTGATAAATGAATGAATGGATAGATAAATAGAAAGTAAACAAGCAAATGGGATAAAACATTAACAGGTGAATCTAGCTAAAGAGTACATGGGTGTTCTTTGTACAATTTTTATTTTTGCAACTTTTTTATAATTTGAAGTTATAACCATGGCCAGGCACAGTGGTTCACGCCTGTAATCCCAGCACTTTGGGAGGCCAAGGTGGGAGGACTGCTTGAGGCCAGGAGTTCAAGACCAGCCTTGGCAACACAACAAGACCCCATCTCTACAAAAATAAAAATAAAAAAAATTAGTCAGGCATGGTGGCATGAGCCTGTAGTATTAGCTGTTCAGGAGGTTGAGGCAGGAAAATCATGTGAGACCAGGAGTTTGAGGTTACAGTGAGCGATGATTATGCCACTGCATTCCAGTCTAGATGACAAAGTGAGACCCTGTCTCTTAAAAGAATTTTTTAAAAATTAAAAAAATTTAAAAATGAAATTGTAACCAAATGCAAAGTTTAACAAATGCATACACAATTGCAATATATATATTACACTGGAGAATTATAGAAAGACATAGGATAATTTCCTTTAGAACTCATAATCATGAGAAGAGCCATAGAAAATGCTAACCATAAGAGTTTTAATCCTTAAACATCATTCTTTGACCTCGTATCACCAGTTTTAAATTCTCTTCTATCAACAATTAATATTCTTCCACATAATTGTAAAACAGTAATCTTTTAGAGGACATACTCCTTTAAGAATATGCTTTCATTTAAAATTTTACCATTCTGGGCCAGGCACAGTAGCTCATACCTGTAATCCTAGCACTCTGGGAGGCCGAGGCAGGAGAATCACTTGAGGTCAGGAGTTTGAGATCAGCCTGAGCAAGAGTGAGGCCCCGTCTCTACCAAAAATAGAAAAAACTAGCCAGGTATGGTGGCATGTGCCTGTAATCCCAGCTACTTGGGAGGCTGAGGCAGGAGCATCGCTTGAGCCCAGGAGTTTGAGGTTGATGTGAGCTGGCACCATGGCACTCTAGCCCGGGCAACAGAGAAAGACTCTGTCTCAAAAAAAAAAAAAAAAAAATTGCCATTCTTCTTTGTGAATTATGTATTCATAATTTTTGTCCACAGGTTGTTAGATTAACTTGCATTTTCTCACTCATTTATAAATATTCCTTATATATCTAAAACGGTTTTAAAAAGGCTATGAAAATATACATGAATGCACAAAGCAGCATTATACACAACAGCCAAAAGTGGAAACAACCCAAATGTCCATCAACTGATAAACAGATTATCCAAAATGTGGTATTTTCCATATGATGAAATATTATTCAGCCATAAAAAGGAGTAAGTGCTAATGTACGTTTCAGCATAGTTGAACCTCAAAAAATATCACGCTGAGTGAAAGAAGCCATACACAAAAGGATATATAGTGTATGATTCTGCAAATACGAAATGTCCAGAACAGATAATTCCACACAGACAGAATGCAGATAAGTAGATGCTGGTGACTGCAGAGGGGAGGAATAAGAAACGAACACTAATGAGTAGGGGGTTTCCTTTTAGGGAGATAAAAATATTCTGGAATTAGATATCAATGATGGTCGTACAACTCTGTGAATATACTAAAAACCAATAAATTATACACTTCAAAAGGGTAAACCTTATGGTATTTGAATTTTACCTCAATGAAGCTATTAAAACAAAGACATCGGAAGCTATGGACTCCTTCCCCCAGACAAATGCACATGCCCACAAAGTATTGCAAACAATTATGTGAGGAACAGGGTAAGGTGAGAAAAGGGAAGTTTTTTATGGAAACACCGAAACCTATCCAAGAACTGCATTAAGAAGCCCTTGTGATTGGCACTTTATAATGAAAGTTCTAATTTATTAGAACTACCCCGATGGAAGGCCAGTTGGTAAAATCTATCAAAACTGAAAAAGCACCTACTTTCTGATGCTACAATTCCAATTCTAGGTATTTCTCCTACAGATATACTTGCATATGAACAAAAAAATAAGTACCTTAGTCAATGGAAGAATGTTCACAAAGAAAATGACTGCAAAAAATTTTAAATAATCATGTTACTCCTATGAAATAGACTCTTATGCAGCTATTAAAAGAGTAAGACAACTTTTTATGCACTGATATAGAAAGATCTCCAAGATATATAAAGTGAGAAAAGCAAGTTGCAAGATGGTATGTATAGTATGCTAGCACTTCCGTAAAACAGGTCAATAGGTAAAACTTTAAGTACTTATATATTAAAGAACTGTCTCAGGAAAAATGCACACAAAACTAGTAAGAGTGATTTCTGGGCAGGGGATCTGATTGGCTAGAAAGCATCTGGGGCGTGAAAGGACTGTCTCTCTAGAAGTCCTCAGGGGAAGTTTGCATATAGGGAAATCAGAGAAAGGAGAGAGAAGTATTTAATTGTTTATTAAGATACAAATCAGCATCATTTAAAAATAATCATTCATTAAACTTATCAAGATGACAAACTAAAAAAAATACAGAATAAAGAACGCTAACGTTGCCACAACATAAATCTATCCTAATAAAATACATCGGGAAGGGGAAAAAAAACAAAACCCTGCTCACTTCCCTTTCCAAAGCTACTGTAACCACAAATGAAATTTACTGCCAAAATCTTTATTCAAGATAAATTTTTAGAAGCCCCAAACCTCCATTTAAGAGAAACTGCAAATATTTTAACAAAGCATGTTTTTCTTATATTTACAGAGTATCTGGTACTAGCAAAGCCAAAATGTAGTCAGCACAGAAGCAATTTTTTAATTAAAATCTGGATAGCCTTTCAGATCTCCAAATCCTTCCTACTGAATTTGTTCTGATACATTTCTCTACTTTGCAGCCTAAAGAAATACCATTCTCTCAATTTCTTTAGGGCTCAAAGTTACTAAAAAGTATCTACTCATTATATATCTTCTTCTAAACTAGCCACATAATTTAAGGAGACCTGGCTCACATTTTGACCTAATAGAGGACCTATTCTTAGGTGTTAACAGATAAAACAAGCAACTTAAGTGTCTATAGCAGTTTTGCTTTTTTTCTGAAATAACACAGGTACTCTCCATTTTTCTGAGTTGCTTTGCATTGTAAACAGATTATTATATAATCATATTTTTCTTGAGAGACACATCTTCAGTGGGTCTCTAGTGAGTTTTGCTCATATACATTTCACTGGGTATGCTAAGAATGCAAAGCCCTGATCACTCTTTACCCAGGCCTTTTCTCAGGGTTTAGTTTCCAGTGAGCAATCTTGAAGAATGAGGTAAAATCTCCCTGCGGACAATGAGGAGGCTTGCTTTCTGCTTGCTGTAAAAGTGGCAGATTCCCAAGTGCACATTCCTCTTCTGCAAGGAGAGGAACACTGTGTGCAGAGCATCCATCTGGACCCGTGTCACATCACTCCTATGCTAACAATACTAACAATAACTGAAATCTCTAAACTGTACACCATTTCTAAAAAAAAGAAATATAAAGTTCCAATTTGGTATGACAGGAGAATCCCCTTTACACCATTTCTAGTACCTGCAAGCCAGTGGAAAGGCATTCCCTCAGCACCTAGTCTCTCATGATGGCTCTAGGACCCAGGGCAGGGACTCCCAAAGGGTAGTTCTTTTGGGATGGAGGGGATCAAGTTCCTAACAGGAGGATTAGAAAAAGTGTGCAAGGTGACAAAGGGTTTGGAAGATGTGCAGTGAGGGCACATGGGCTGGAACAAAGGAAGACCTGGAGCCTCCTGGCAGCGTAGTCTGTACTCCTTAATCAACCCCCATTTGGGGTTATTTCTAGTCCTGTATTAGTTCTGGATCATTTTCTTTCCATTGTTCCCAACTACTGATTTCCATTAAGAATCTTTGCTCCAACTTGGCCCACTGTGGAAGATGTAGAGTACAATTTCATCACTTTTTTCCCTGGTCTTTCGTCCCAATAACCAAAACAATACAATCCCATAACCTTAAAACCAGAGCAGTAATATTTCATGAACTTCATGAGATTATGATGGGTAGGCAGAAGTAGTGGGTGCAGTGCAGATTTAAATAGATTGCTTGTTTTCAAGCCCTTGGATTGATGTCTGGCAATATTCAACAGCCCTTTAAAGAAAGATAAGCATGCTCTCCTATAAAGTCAACTTTGTAGTTCCAAGGTTGCCATTTATTAAGAAACTGTACAGAGAATGTCTACACTAAAATGAGAGACCATGTTCATTTTTTCCATCAGGATCACAGCCAAAAACAAACCATATTTCTTGAAAACTTAGGTGAGGTTTCCAAGAGTTAAACAAAACAGATTTACCAGCAAAAGGCAGGAAGAGTAAGATTATAATTTGAACCAGGCAAACTGTTTCATAACAGAAAATGTGGCATTTAATGCAGTTTGCAGAATATGGTATGCTAAAAACGCTACTTATGGCAGTAGCAGACCTCTAGAGAGTGAAACCAGCCAAACAAAAGAACTAAAAAAGAAAAAGAAGCCATGTCAGCATCACAAAGCCACAAAAGACTGACATAATTTTTTTTGCTGAATTACAACTTTTTTGCCATACTTTTGATTTAAAAGCACAAAAAGTACATATTAAAAACATTTTCTTTTTGGCCATTTTGAATCAGGAATTTATACTAATTCAAATTTATCCTAATTTAACAGGACTTGAGTCTTAACAAACACATGCACTGTTGAGGTCAACCAAGTTACTAACACAGACTATACGAGCTGATCAAAGTTCTCTCCTGCAGCCCCTTCTGGAATAGATTTACTTTGGGTTCCTGAGTGGCTTGGCCAGCTGATAGGACAAACTAATGCTTCTTTACTTGAAATAAACATTCAGTCAAAATCCCTACCCAAAAATTCATAGTGAAAAGGCTTGGCTCACTCCTTGATGTGCTGGCCAAGTAAAAATGAGCACAAAAACCACAATGCAGGTTGACTAGAAAATTATTTTAATCATCTTTAGGTCTCTTTGCACTAAATACACGGTACTTGACTCTTTCTTTTATAATACTGTCAACTCTAAATTTAAGAATACTAGCCAAAACATACTGCTAAAAACAAAAGCTAATACTTGTTGGTTTTATATTGTCTCACCTCACATATCTCCCAGTTCCTCGATAACAACCAAGACTTCTCAGTAAATTACTCAACAAATTTATAGAACCCTCTTAAGAGTGTAAAAGCAAAACAGATCTGGTGTTTCAAAGCAAAAAACTAATAAAGGATGTGTGGGTAATAGACCAACATATAATTAATTGAAAAATGTTTAGAGATTACAAAATGGGTCAGTAGAATGTGATGATTGCCAACATTAAGATGCTCATTATTCAGATGTTAAGCCTTAAGAAATGGGGAAAAGGCCGTCCTCTGGTTTTTATTTACAATTACTGTATTAAAAACTCTTAAAATTAAGAAGGGACCTTTCTATAACTTACCTACACCTGTTCCAGAAAAATCCTCTGGAATAACTCAGAACAATTCTCCTATTTTCCACATGGCAATCTTCATTTCCTAGAAGATGGCTCCCAGGTATACTTTCAGTCTTCTCTTCCTCAGTTTACTGAATTATTCGAACCCTTAAGCAACTCCTCTATCTATTACATGTTTTTTAGATACTGTCCCCATCCTAGCTACATTCTTCTGAACTTTTCCATAATTGAGATTGTATGAATGTAGACTTAGATTATGTTAATATTTTTAACAACAGTGACATACTGTTGACTTGTATATTATTAAAGTTCTAATTAGTCTTTATATTTTTTCATGTCTAAACTATTTCATGAAAAATATTTTAAATGTCCTAACACATTACATAAAGACAACTTTGAATATTTTCCATTACTAGTTTCATTTGGGAGTATTACACAAGAAACATTCAAGTTTAAAATTTAAAGAGTTTTAAAAGGAAATTTTAAGAAATCATTTTAAAAATCCTCTTTCATTATTCTTAACCTGCTTAGTCTCCTGTGAAAAGCATAATCTTTTCTTATTGGTTGCACTTTTTTTTTGAGACAGAGTCTCACTCTGTTGCCCCGGCTAGAGTGCCATGGCGTCAGCCTAGCTCACAGCAACCTCAAAGTCCTGGGCTCAAGCGATGCTTCTGCCTCAGCCTCCCAAGTAACTGGGACTACAGGCATGCACCATCATGTCCGGCTAATTTTTTCTATATATTTTTAGTTGGCCAATTAATTTCTTTCTATTTTTTAGTACAGACGGGCGTCCCGCTCTTGCTTAGGCTGGTTTTCAACTCCTGACCTTGAGCGATCCACCTGCCTCGGCCTCCCAGAGTGCTAGGATTATAGGAGTTTGAGCCACCACACTCGGCCAAGGTTGCACTTTTTAATTGAAAATATCACAGAATATTTTTGGATTTTTGTTACTGTCATTCTTTTACTTATTGTAGAAATTTTTCTATGCACCAAAAGGAGAGAAAAATTAAACACCTAGCTTCCATAATTATCAACATTTTGCCAATAAGGTTTTCTTTCTCCTCCTCAGAGTATTTTAAAGCAAATATCAGCATCATATTATCTCATCTTCAATTGAAACACACACTATGTATTAAAGCCTATTATGCCATAACCACTGTGCTTACCTCTTCTACTCCTCAAAATAAATTAACGTAACAACCAAGCTTAATCCTGTATTATTCATTCTCTATGCTCATATAACACTAATTTTCCTACTCCATGTCTTGGCATGCACTGTTTTCAATACCTACAGAAACTGTGGGACTCTTATTCTAGAAATTGGATGTTCTACTTTTATTAGATAATATTCCTTTGTTATGGATTTTTACAATATTGCTGGCTGAGATTACTGTTTATGCAAGAGTGGAGCAATTTCACAATTAAATGGGTCACTGACATGCTGGTTAATAAATTATGGCAGACAGATCAGACAGTAGTCTGATAAACAACCTTGCATAACTCATAGGATTTTTAAAAATACTTTGCAAAAGTACTCTACCTAAAGAAAGAGTAGCAATATTAACAACTAGTAATATCCATTTTTATTTTAAAGAAAACATACAGGCTTTGCTTCCCAATTATAATTTTAGAGATGCCACTGTTAGATTAATTCTTTAACTTTAATGTTCATTAAAATTTAGGACCATGATGTTCAATTACTATTTAATACATAACATGAGCTATTTCAAGTCACTTTTAAAGTAAGCAAGAATTAGCTGGCAAGTACTAGAACTGGCTTTAGGGAGTGACAGATCTTAGGAAACTATGTGATTTATAAATTATAAGAAATCCCTACAACATGCTAGAAAATTTGAAGGTTTACAAAAATTGGAAAGTACCAAAAAATCATTAAGAGACAGAATTCCTAAGAGTAGCAAGTCATCATTATGCAGTGGTGAAAACCCTTCAAAAAGTCAAGGGAGAAGTTAAGTATAAAACCTGCCTTAAATGTAGTCTAACAGACTATTATCTGGGAAGTTGTTAAAAACATTTCAATCAGGAAACATGAAACAATCTGTAAAATATTAGTGGATGATTGGCTTGGGGATGTGGGGGCTTGAGGAATGTAATGAGAGTGTTCTAAAGAAGCAGTGAAGAAAAGGAAGGTATGCGTACTTCATTTTTCATCAAATCACTTCAAATTTTCAAAAACGTTTTCACTTAGATTCTATAATAACATAGTAAGTAAGCCTTACCCTAATTTTGAACCAAAGGTTGGATGTGCGATTTCAGCACACTCTTTTATTTGATGTACTAAAACAAACTTCAAAAAATAAAAACAAGGCAACAAAAAGTGTTTTTTAGGTTTTTTTTAAAATCAGGCATTAATAAAAGCACTGTGTCAAAACTTACATCTGAACCCACAACACTTCTCATGGTACTTTGTAGGACAGGCTTAGTCACGGAAAGTTTTCCATTCACTGGGCTACTTGCCACCGGAGCCGGCACCACGTTCACCACGTGATTAGGTAGCTGTGTGACTCCCCCGGCAACAGCAAGGACTGGCTGAGCAGAAGGCAGAACTCCAGGTGCCTGAAGTTGTACCACAGTAGGCTGAGAGAGCAAAACGGTCTGACCTGCATTAGAAAAAAAGGAAAAGGAATCAGAGGGTGCATAACTACTGTGGCAGGGGAAGCAGTTTAACATTTAGGTGTCTTCTGCAGATAATGGGTAAGATTAACACCAAGGGATTTTTCACCAGCAATTAAAATGTGAGAAATAGCAGCATATAATCATGGTGACTTTGTTGTATGTTTTTAATGAAACCAACTAAATTCATTGTCTTTGTGATAGCACTAACAATATATTTCCATATTTATCTTTCTCAACTATACACATAGCAAGTTTGCTATTATACATAGATTTCCCTAAGAATTAACCTCTGAAATTTATTAGTGCTAAAAAGATTCGTCATATAAATAAAAATCTTTTATACCAACAAAGGAGAACCAAACATTTTAAATTAATAGGATTTACAAATATGTAATACCAAAAATATATGAACAGAGACTCAATTCAATACTGGAAGAAAAGGGATTTCATCTTAAAAACCACGTGAGATGAAATGTTAGCCAACCAAGCACAAAAACATAAATCTGCAATTTAAAATAGTCTGTATTAAAAGGTCATAATATATACTAAAACAAACAATAGTCTGTAGATAATACCAACCCTCTCCCCCCCTATAAAATGGCCTTCAAATCTTTTCTGAGTCTTCACATTTATAAGCAAAATCTAATCTGAGGAAAATCAGCACAGGTTGACTATCCCTAATCCGAAATCCATAATGCACCAATATCCAAAACTTTTTGAGCACTAGCGTGATACCACAAGTGGAAAATTTCACACCTCTAGTCCCAAGTATTTCAGATGAGGGATATTCAATCTGCAATGATGATGATGAAGATGTTACACTGTAAACAAAGCATTAACACTGCAGAAAAAGTGCCTATAGCTGACATGTTAAAAATGTGTGATGGTCTCATTGAAGGACTAGAGTAGCATGCATTCATAACAAAATCAACAGATCATGTCAGTTTACAAAATCAAGGAGTGACTTCTGGCCAGGCACGGTGGCTCACGCCTGTAATCCTAACACTCTGGGAGGCTGAGGCAGGAGGATTACTTGAGCTCGGGAGTCTGAGACCAGCTTGAGCAAGAGCGAAACTCTGTCTCTACAAAAAATAGAAAAATTAGTCAGGTGTGGTGGAGCATGCCTGTATTCACAGCTACTGGGAGGCTGAGGCAGGAGGATCGTTTGAGCCCAGGAGTTTGAGGTTGCAGTGAGCTATAATGATGCCACTGCACTCTAGCAGGGGTGACAGAACAAGACTCTGTCTCCAAAAAAAGAAAAAAAAAAAAGGAGAGAGAGAGACTTCTAAGACAAAAACCATTGTTAATGAGGCAGATGACTCTGGAGGAAACATTTTAAAAAGCCATCCAGCAGAATGCCTCCTCATCCCTATAGGACCTACTTCTTGGTACCTCCTCTGTTTCTGATATTTCTTCTCACCTAAAAAAGTACAATGTACAGTAACCTTTTAATCAAAACAGCATTGCAGGTAGAGACCGAAAGCCTGCTATTGTTTGTTGTTGTTATTGTCTAACAGTTGACACAAGTATGCTGGTGATTCTACTGTGCTGCTTAGTTACCCTGAATATATTATTTGTTCACTGTATTAATGATATGTCATAGTTTTTACTGTTAATTACTTATGCAAAAATAAGTATAAGAAAATGATTGCTTATCAGTAGCACATAAATGAATGATGGTAATGCCAAACAACCACAGACCGTCAACATGCATGGCTGAGATACTGACACCTTTGCTTTCTAACGGTCCAAAGTACACAAACTTTGTTTTATGTACAAAATTATTAAAAATATTGCATGAAATTACCTTCAGGCTATGTGTATAAGGTACATTGTTTCATATGCATGAATAAATTTTATGTTTAGACATCGGTTCCATCCCCAAGCTATCTCGTTATGTACATGCAAAGATATCCAAATCAAAAAACAATCTAAAATCCGAAATAGGTCTAGTCCCAAGCATCTCAGAAAAGGTATACTGAACTTGTATCATTAACCTAACGAAGACTTATACAACTCATAACACTAATCTATTAAAAATTTTACTTGCCTGCTAAGTGTTTCCTTTCAGATCTGGCCAGATTTTTATAAGGTGTTGAAAGCCTTGCCTAATGCCCACAGCTGTTTGAGCCTATCTAACAAAATAAAGGTACTACAATAACTGGCAACTAAAATTCCATATAAATTTATAACTATTCTTTAAGAAAAAAAGCATTATGCTTTCAGACAGTTTAATATGACCTATGTAAAACTCAGCTCAGTATTTCAAAGGATCAGGGAAAACTAAAAATCAAAATAATGCGTCAGAACACCTGTTTTGTAAGAACATCTGTCTTAGCTAAAAAAGATTACTTTTATAAAATCAAAGTCTTTGTTTCAGATGGCCTCAAAAAGCACACAAAGTAGCAGAATTTAATTAAAAGCATTTTATCCCAGGTAAATTAGTAAATTAGTAAGAAGAACTAAAAACAATTTCATATATTTGGAATATGTACAATTTACTTAGGCATAAATGATCACTAAATATTTTTATCTTCTCATTTTCCCTTGGGCTAACTTCTTTTATGAAATAAAAACATAAAATGGAGAAATGGCTCCTAAGAAAATATAAATATGCTTATCCCAAATATGCAAATAAAAATAATACATAAAGTAAACAGCACATGACTAAATAGGTTTCTAGTAACACGTAATAAGAAATTACAGTCAATCTGACACTAAGAAAAGACATATTCATCATAATGTAAAAACTTAAACCAAGAGTTCCCAACCCTGAATATAAAAAAGCTTCTTTAATATCAAAAAATATGATCACCAAAGAGGATCACGATTGTCCTTTCAGATTCTGTGGATTGAGAAAATACATGATGAAAAGGCTATTAAGAATTTAGTAATGATTTAAAATGATTTATAGTTTATTAATCAGAAGTATAGCTACAAAAATTTGAAATGCAGCTGTACAAAGATATATGAAACAAATTATTTATTTGGTCACATAAAATGATTACTACAAATATGGATTTACAGATGCTTTGGGAACTGCCACAAGGCTACTACTCCCATCACCCACACCCAAGGTTGATTGTCTACAGATTGAGAATTACTGACTTAAACCAGTACTTTGAGAAGAGCACTATAGAAGCAATGTTCCACATTCTATGAGTTTAAAATTAGGATAAAAAGAGCCCCAGGAATTAAACACTGTTCAGTTAACTTTGGGACTATTTCAAAGAACAGAAGAAGTGGTAAACATAATGAACTAAGTCACTTCTAAGAAAAAAAATCCTACTTCTAGCTCTAGTTAAAGATTTAAAGCACTGGCAGGTAAAACATGCAGAGGGCTTTGTAATATTTCTTAAACTAATTAGGAGAAATAACCCAAGTCTGTACTGTCCAGCATATGGTTATTACCATTCCTTGCTGAGAGAACTGCATCACAGAGAGAGGAGGAGACGGAGGAATACCAAGGCAAGGCCTATGTATCCAACCTAGCTACATCCTACCAAGCCATTGCTGTTTTCTTTTCTTCCCGTACTGTACAAGACTTTTCATCCCAGAATGCCCATCTATTTTCAAATTAACCAGTATCTACATCAAGAATCCTCTAAATATTCTAAGCACATTCAAGTTCAAGACAGAAGGGGGGGGGAAACAACTAAATTTCTATTACAATGTGTTCAAGTGAAAAAACAAATTCATGGTGACTTGCTAAATACTGACCAGACCACAAACTATAATGCAAAAGACTGTTTGGGGCCTTAAATAGTCAGCAGCTGAACACAGTTACTACTGTTTGTAGTGTGGAAACAGTTAAAAAGGACATAGCAAAAGGCTGTTCAGCCATTTCAACGTGCTCAAAAGAGTCTTTGGCATTACATGCAAATCCCCTTTAATGACACATGGCTGGATTCAATGCTAGACACTTTTGACTATGTATGACTCACTGATTTTGATGGTCAGTTCTTCTTTTCAACTTTCCTCAAAGATTTCAAACATGTATCAAACATTATCGAATGCCTATTTTGTCTAAAATAGCATAGCTGCGTAACTTTGGGTAAATAATGTCTCTGTGCCTAGTTTTCTCACCTATACAATGGAGATATTAGCACCTATCCTCAGAGTTGACACAAGGATTAAATAAAACAGTGCACTTAAGTACTTAGAAGAATGTCTGGGCCAGGGGTGGTGCCTCACGCCTGTAATCCTAGCACTCTGGGAGGCCGAGGCAGGCGAATTGCTCAAGATCAGGAGTTTGAAACCAGCCTGAGCAAGAGCGAGATCCCTCATCTCTACTAAAAATAGAAAGAAATTAACTGGACAACTAAAAATATATAGAAAAAATTAGCCGGGCATGGTGGCGCATGCCTGTAGTCCCAGCTACTCGGGAGGCTGAGGCAGAAGGATCCCTTCGGCCCAGGAGTTTGAGGTTGCTGTGAGCTAGGCTGAAGCCAGGGCACTCTAGCCCGGGCAACAGAGTGAGACTCTGTCTCAAAAAAAAAGAACAATGTCTGGCACATAGTAAGACCTTAAATGTAATTTATTATTATTATTATTATTATTATTAATCTCTTTTTCTGTTTAACAATAGTTTCCACATGGGCACTGCATAAATTATTAATTCATTAGTTCTCACAGTGACTGTTATTCAAGTGTTTATATAAATTTAACTCCCCAATTAAAGGGTAGAATTTATGAGAACAAGGACTAAATATCTTATTCTTTTAGAAGCAATATAGTCCAGTGATTAATTACATATACTCTGAGTCAGACCACCCAGGCTCAAGTTCTAGCTCCACTTCTTATCAGCAAAGTGACCTGGGGCCAAGTTATTTTACCTCTATCACTCATTTCAGTGATTCACACCATCATCTACCCAGAAACTCCAAGACAGAAATACAGAAGTCATCCTAGATACCTTCCTCTCTACTCTTTATCCTCATTCCACACCACCCAATTACCAACCCCTATGATTCTACACTTTTGAACATCTCCACTTTCCATCCTGGGTTTCTTCATTTTCACCGATATTCCAGGCTTTCATCATCTCTCACCTACACTACTCAAAACAGTCTTAAAGGACATATAGGATTTAGAAATAGGCAGAAGTTATTGTAGGCTGGTAGAAAAGTGTGAGCCAAGAAACTAGGAAAAACAAGAGAATTCAAAGGGCAATGCCAAATTAGTTGCGCTAAATTGAAGATTTATAGAAAAAAGTGATACTACAACATAAAGTTAGAAAACTAAACAGGTTAAGTTCAAATTCTCTCACTTGGAATGTGGGTTTTGCATTCCAAGCCAGAAATTTTGAACTTAATTCCTCTAGGAATTATTTCCTCTTTTTCAGTGGTAAGATACTTACTACTAGTCCTGACATCAATTAACTGTAAAATGCCTTGCTGATATTTCCATTCTTCCCCCTCCCCATTCTCAAATAAATGGAACACACTTAAATCTGTATGTTATAATAATACCACCTCTCTAGATTATACTATAAAAACAGACAAAGTGCAGTGCTTACTATTAGCACATGCTCACAAAAAATATATACAGTCTTCAAACCATGGGAAAGAACTAAAGTTCCAAATAATGTATGATTCATGTTTCTGGAACTGATAATCCACTCAGAAAAGAACAACTTGTCTTCTTGCTATAGGTAAGATCTTTTATTACTTAAACATAGCCAGTGGTCTGCTAATAGCAAATGCTTAGGAACATCCCCTACTTTACATACTAGTCATATTTATGTCAGACTTTAACTTTTTATAGATGTATTTTTATAGCTTATAGGAACTATAATGAGGTTCTTTGCGAGTTTAGACTCTTAGCCTTTGGGAAGACACAGATCCTTTTGAGATCCTGATGAAAGCTTTGGAGACTATCCCTAGAAATATTCACAAATGAGCATACACTAAATCTTGCATTTTATTTCAAAGAGTTCATGAACCCTTAAATCCCCTTTTACAGATCACAAGAATACCTATTCTACAGGATTGCTATTTTTCATATGAAAAAGGTACTTATGATTCTGTACTGAGAGGGCAGGTATTTCAAACTGGTTTGTTTTTTTTTTTGGTAGAGACTGACTGATGGATTTTTACCGGTCCCTCCATTCTCTCATCTAGTTCTTTTTATCAATGTTATATTGTCTATGACCATGTAATAGAGAACAAAGCTAACAGAGTACCTGGAAATCAAATTTATGACCTTGCCCTCATTAAAACTATACTCCCAAGAAATGAGCTAACTATCCACAACTGGAAATACAGCCATAAAAGCAAATGTAACTGGTGTTTATTTACAATCCATACCCCCTTAACACATACTCCTACTTGGTGCCAACAACCTAAATCCACAGAAAAGAATGCTGCACAAGTTTTCTTGTACTCAATGTATAAACATATGAGCACAGTGATGACTAACTGCCTAAGAAATCTCCATGTGCAAATGATTCCCATATCTGAATAGTACCAAATCCTCAAACTTGAATTTCTTTCAATACTGCCCTAAACTTCTTATAGAATCACAAGTATATGAGGCCATCTGGTGGATAAAATACAGAAACACACAACTTCTTAGCTAGCTGAAGGCAGAGTTTAGGTCTCCTCCAAATGCCCAGTTCAGTATCTTGTTTACTAAACCATGCAGCGTCCTCAGAGATTAAAAGTCTGATTCTATTGCTAAAACACACCTATTAGATAAGAAATGAACCAAATTATTTTAAATACTGACCATTCCTTAAAAACAAAAAAAGCTCATAGTCACAAATATCTCAGAATAAAATGGCATCAAGAAAGTTTCCCAGGTTTTCTTCTTCATTACTAGTGGTTATATGAAACCAAAAACCTTGAAGACAGGTGTTTTCATAATTAAAAGTATAAGACAAAATAAGTATCATATGCAATTGATGTACAAATGTCCTCCCTAGTTAGGACTGGACTACATATTAGTCTTCTCTACAATGTCTTCAGAACCAAGGACAATTCCTAACACACAGCATGTGCTCAGAAATTATAATCTGAATTAAAACAAATTATATGATACAAGTTCCACTCAGGTACCTTTAGTGGGTGCAGGTTGTATACTGATAATTGGCTGCTGCTTTGTCAATGGCATAAGTGTCGGTAATGTCTGAATAATGATGGTTTTCGCTGGAACACTGGAGTTTGTTTGAGTCTTGGGTGCTGCTGGAAGCACTAAAGGCTTGGGCTGAATTGGAGGTTTTAAATTCACCTGAATTTTTTTCTTTGGAGTCAGTCCATTTTCTAGAAAAAACAGACAAACCACAAATCAATTAAGCAAGCCCTAAAAAGCAACTTCTATCACATACCTTTCTCTACGCATTATCTTGACTTCTGAGTATTTAAGCATAGCTAATCTGCATATACCTGAATGGAGGAAAGAAAAGTCCTTAAACTGAGATCTTTTTTGATCAAGACGCAGTTTGGGAAGGAGGACACATGAACGGGTAAAGGAGAATGGCTAAAAGTACTGAATACGCATTGAGATTAATGGAGTAACAAACGTCATAGTTGAATGCCCCTCACACTCAGTACCTTTAACTGAAACTTTGAAATCTCTCCTGATAATAATGGGGTCTAAGTCTATTTTAAAGTATTTTTCACCTATAAAGACAGAGACAACTAAAGATTATTTCTTACCTTTCCTCTCCACAGTAATGATCCATAATAAACAATACAGGTCCACTCATTTGATTTTGAACTCCTGACCTTGAGCGATCCACCTGCCTCGGCCTCCCAGAGTGCTAGGATTACAGGCATGAGCCACCGCGCTCGGCCAGGCTCACTCATTTGAAAACAGCAAGCGAGCTTAATAAATATATGCCTAATAACATTTTCTTTTAAGAAATGAAACCTAAGCTATTTTGAAATAGAAATAACAGAAGTCAGGAGATGGAGTAATACCAGTTTTATTCCTAGGACCAATGACAGGCTTATCTTCCTTCAGTGGCTCTGTTGAAGAGGGACTATTACAGCTTTCACCATATAAAGAAAGGGGAGACATCTGGGAAGTAGAAGACAAATCCAACTCCTCCTGTAGCAAAATAAAATAAAAAATTAATGCAGAAGAGTATAATCTTTGAGCAGCAAATTGCTTAGAAAGAGGAGCAAGATCCAAAAATATTTCAAGGCAACTTTAAGGGAAAGGTGTGATATATTAGAAACTATATCTATATATTAAGTACTAAGTGAGTATGGATAAATCAACATTATCCATCAATAGCAAAGGCATAATAATTCAAAATGCAGGGTAAGTCTATGGCATCCTCTTACATTAAAAATATAAATCATTGATCTGTTTCTACATTTCCTCCCACAAACTTTATATATTTCTTGGTTCCTGGTCATACAAACATTTCGTATCTTTATAAGGCTACAGTTAAAATGCCAATGTCCTTTCCCCATAATCTCTGATTCAGTCTTAAAAGAATCTCAAAAGCAAAATTCTAACTATTTTTTATCCTTTTCTATTTATTAACACTATCGTTGTCCCAAATGTTGTGAAAGACAAACACTGAAAGGAGCAGGGCTACTTTCTTTAATTTTTAATGGGTGAATTGACAATAATTGAGATAAATAAAGATAACATTTTCCAAAAGTCATTTAATATTTAGTGAATACGTCTCATTTTATTAGAATAAAGAAACTTAACATAGGATAAAAGCAGCATTTTAATTCAGAGAGAAAAGATGGTATACATGATAACGGAATAGGTATAATCTCTACTTCATACCAGCTTCAAAACAATCCATAAGATTATTAAAATAAAATGTAAGAGAATACTTATGTACTCTCAGAATATTGTAGGCCCTCTTACGACACCCAGAAGCCATAAAGGAAGAAGAAACAGATTTGCACAAATAATAACTAAAATATTGAACAATGAAAACTAGACCATAAATTCAAAAGATACATAAGGAGAAAATATTTGCCAAAAATGGACACAGGACAAGAACAGCCATTTCACTGAAAAGGAATTACAAATGGTGGCCAAAGGTAAATTTAAACTTTTTTTTAATATAAGAAAAAATTGAAATGACCTGCAGAACATACGGGAGAAATATACATTCTCAGTCTCATTGGTGAGAGTGAGAATTGCTTCATTAATTCATCCTTAACATCTACTCAGCATGTAGCCAGACCCTCAGCTATATGAACCTTGAACCTTGTAGAGTATTTATAAGAAACCAAAGAGTACAAGACAACAACACTAGAGGAAACTATTATCTTCATGGCCTTAGATGTTTAAAAGGCATTTTATAAAATTCAACAAGTATTCCTCAACAAAATCCTAGAAAACAAGAATTAAAAGGATACTTTCTTAACATTTAAAAAAAAAAAGCTATGGGTAATTATACAGCCAACATGATACTTAATGGTGAAACATTAAATGCATTACCATTAAAGTCAGGATAAGAAACAGACACTTGCTTTTTCTGTAATTCTAGCAATTATTCTAGAAAATGAAATTAAAGAAAAAACATTAAAATAGAAGTGAAAGAAATGTCTTTTTGCAAGGTGATATCCTGTCTACTTGGAACACACATAAGAATCAAATGAAAAAATATTTGACTATGAAAATATTGTATAAATAGTCACTTAGAAAATATAACAAAAGATAAATATTTCACTCAAAATACCAGTAACAATTATGAAATGCCTAGGAATTTTCTAAAAATGTGCAGGACTTACATGAAGAAAACTATAAAACTTAACTGAGAGGCATAAAAGAAGATCTGAGTAAACAGAAAGACATACAATATTCTTTAATAGAATGATTATAAAAGATAATAAAATTGGGAAAATTGGTTGACTTATATAGAGAAAATTAAAACTACTAATAGATCTCTACTTAACACCACTTATTAAACCAGACTCTAAAGGTATTAACAAATCTGAATGTGAAAGGTAAATCATATAGTTAATAGAAGAAAATGCAGGGGAATATTTTTGTGGCCTACAAGCATAGAAGGACTTCTTACAACTTCAAAAATAAACCATAAAAGAAAGGAAAAAAAAGGTAAGCGTGAATAATTCAAAATTAAGAATTCATAAAGACTACAAAGTTAACAGACAGATAACAGAAAGGGAAAAGATATAGGCAACAACAAGAGTTTAATATCACAAATATACAAGGAAGCCCTGCAAATAAACAAGAAAAAGACAACTTAGTAGAAAAATTGACAACAGGAATAAACAATTTATAAAAGAAAATAATAGCCTAAAAAGGTAGTAAGAATGTAAAGAAATGTTGCAAACAATCAGTAACCAAAGAAATGCAAATTAAAACAAAACAAAAACAGCCAACAAAAAACTGTTATGCCATGAGGCAAAAGTTAGAAAGCCAGACAATGCCAAGCACTAGCAGAGAAACAAGTTACAGAAATCCTCAAGTCCTGCTGAAGGGCCTGTAGAGCACTGTGGCAATTCTGGAAGGTGACATGGAAGCACTTATCAAATTAAATATATGCGTATGCTACCACCCAGCAATTCTACTCCGGGACATACATCCCAAAGGAATTCTCGCATGGGACCACAAGGGTACATTTTTTACTATATTCATTGGGATGTAGGTAAAATGTAGTGATCATATAATACTTGAAATATTGTGCAGCATTAGATGCTACAGATTTGATGTATACAGAGCAATAGATTAATCTTAAAAACACTGTGCTGATTTTTAAAAGTAAATAATAGAAAGAGATCTAATATACTATAATTTACATAAATTTTAAATACATGTACACAATTGAAATCAGTGAAAAAAAGATGAACTTTTCACTAAATGGTACTAGAATAATGCTTTTTGGTAGTCATTTGGAAAAACATAAAATTGGATATGTATCTCACATCATATACCAAGATAATTTCAAGTGGATCAGAGATCTAAATACTAAAAATAAAATCTTATGATAAATACATACTAATAGTCACTTAGAATAATATTCCTTCCTGAATACTTTGATCCTAAGCCACCAGATGGGTTAAAGCAAGACAACCATCTATGCAGACAGGCAGCCTGGTGGACAGTCAGAGTTCAAGGGCAGTAGGGAGGGCATTCACATGGGGGACAGGCTGACATGAGGAGTCAGAGCAGGGTGATGATGCCATCCACATGGGGGATATCCTGATGTACGGATGCCAGAGCCCAAGGAAGATGTGTTAAAAAACACATAAGAGTAGGTATGAAGCAACTCCCACTGGCCAAAGTCAGGACAATATAAAAATCAGAATAAATAATTTATAACCTGTTGAATAAGAAACAATGAACCCATAATGATATTAACAAATAAGTGAATAAGTATAAAGTTTATTGGGGAACAGGATATTTTTACACAGTTTTATAGTATCTCCTCACAAAATATTTACGGCAAAGGAGAAAAGAGCAACTGCACAGTGGAATAGCCTGGCACACACCACCTATCAAATGATTAAAGTGAACATCATCAGTAATAGGACAGATTGAAATTGTGTCATCAAAAGAAAATGAGATGGGGCCAGGCGCGGTGGCTCACGCCTGTAATCCTAGCACTCTGGGAGGCCGAGGCGGGTGGATTGCTCAAGGTCAGGAGTTCGAAACCAGCCTGAGCAAGAGTGAGACACCATCTCTACTAATAATAGAAACAAATTAATTGGCCAACTAAAAATATATAGAAAAAATTAGCCGGGCATGGTGGCGCATGCCTGTAGTCCCAGCTACCCAGGAGGCTGAGGCAGAAGGATCCCTTCAGCCCAGGAGTTTGAGGTTGCTGTGAGCTAGGCTGATGCCATGGCACTCTAGCCCGG